>JBBMEG010000009.1:568120-583139 GCA_037832605.1 Cyclanthera cordifolia | reverse complement strand
TAATTATTGTTAATCTATAAATATAAATATGGGATGAATGTCACAAACTAAATCCATCAATTTTGATTTTTTTTTTTAAATAATTCTAAATTATTTCAATAATAGATCACTTTTTTATGGTAACGTTTTAAAAAATTCAAATATGGTAATTCATTATCATTACTTAATTGAAAACAAAGTTTTTTTTTTTAGTGATAACAGAGAATGTTAAAAGGTTCATTTTCCTTTGATAAACTGGGAGGTGATAAGTACCTATATTTCAGATTTCTGCCCATTTATTTTTCTTTCAGAATTACTCATGAATAGCAACAATGAAGAAAAAAAATCAACAACACTGACTCTCAAGTGAGATTGATCAATTCAATAAATTAAACTGATAAAAAATAATGAAAGCTAAAATATTTTATATTTATAAGGGCGTGTTTGTTTTTTTTGTAGAAAAGAATAGAATAGAGAGGAGTGAAAAGGTTAATAATAGTTTGGGATAGTTAACTATTTGTTTGAAGATTGGTGTTAGTAGTAATTAGATAATTAATTATTTGTTTGAATATTTGTATTAATAGTAGTTGAGTGATATGTTTGATGTGAAATTTGATTAAATAGTTTGATAAATTATTTGATGAGTGGTTAAAAATGATTGTTTAATACAAATACAAATACGTGATTTTTTGAGGAATAGTAGTTAATCACCCATCCCTACCAAAAACAAACATAGCCATAATTATAATGAGAATGTCACAATTTCAAATTCCCTTTTATTTTCTTTTAATTTTTATTCTTTTTTACGCATTTAAACTTTAGATGGGCTTTATTAATGGTTGAAATATGTAATAGATATATTCTTTATGCATTTAAACATTTAAACAACTATTTTTCTTTAGTAATTAATTGAAACAATATAATTTTATAAAATCTAATTATTTATTAATATTATAAAAAAATATTAATAAATAATAAATAATTGAGTTAACAAGTTTGAAGGATAATTCAATAGAAAACAAAAAAAAATCAAAAGAATTGGTGGTGCGGTGTTTTCATTGTTCATAAGTTATCGGGACTTATTGGGAGCAGTAGTGCCCTATCATTTGAAAAAAAAAAAAATTACATATTTTGAGAAACAAAACAAAATAATCAGGATACTAGTTCGAGTAAATCCATTTCTTGCTTTAATGTGTGTGTCTCATTTGAACTTAGGTGTCCATATGATGCAACTTGGCCAACAAAAGTCAAGGATATCTATTTCCAAAACCAATCTCAAATGTAAAGGGTGAAAATACGAAAACAAAGATAGAGATGTACACAGTAAATAGCTTACATCTAAAAATATAAAACTACTAAGAAGATATAAATTAGGAAAAAGGATCCATTCAAATTAACTTTTCATAAGTGTTATATATAATTTCAGCTAAATCATCTAAGGTGAAGTTTTCATAAACAATGGCTTTTATTTAAAATTTACACAAGAACAAGTCCCCACGGACCTACAGATATACAACATCAAGCATGGAAATAGATCATTCTAAACTCATAATATCAACAAATCCAACGTTATGTTTTATTTACTTTTCAAAGTGTTTCTTCAGATTACATGAAATTCTCGAAATCAATTGGTAAAGAAAATAGTAGCTTGGTTGTCAGTTTCATCGCTTTTCTGATGTGAGATTGTTTTTTTTTCTTTTTTTTTTTTTATATTGTTCATTATTATTTGATCATTTCCAATGTTTTCTGATTGGACAGATTATCCATTTCAATGTTAATGAAATGGTATTAAATAGTACGAGATTTCATGTCAAAAGTAATTAACTTGAAGGTAAAGATAATAATAATAACTAAAAACCGACAAAATTGAACCGAACCAAATCAATTTACTGGTTTGGTTTGGATTTCTAACTAAATATCGGACATATCGATTTTATTTGGATAAAACTGAAAGTTATTGCTTTGGTTTGGTTCCTATTCATAAAAATCAAACCGAACCGATATTAATTTATTTACTTTTATTTTCCTTTTTAAATGATAGTTTTATTTATTTTATTTCTTTATTTGTTTTTATTACAATCACAAACTATTTTTGTTTATTTTAATTATAAATTTTGAGAATTTTTTAAGAAAAAAGTATTCTAAATAGGAGTCGTAAGTAAAACATCAAGTGAAATCGTAAAAATGAATAAAATCATGGACGAACGAAGTAGAGAAAAATCGAGCCAACAATTTTGTCATTTGTTGGAGGTTGCTTAGATTCTCAATTTGGCCTAATAATCAAGAAAAATCAAACTAATGGTGTTGCCCTTGATTGGACATTGATCTGTTTCCTCTTTTTGACAAACTGATTGGATCAGTTCGGTCCTCGCCTAAAATCGAGAAAACTCAAACCAATATCATCCCTAGAAGGGCAAAAAAATCGAGCAAAAACACTAGGATTTTTTTTTTTTTTTTTTTTTTTTGAAGTATGGATGTGTATTAAACTTTTAACTATACCCAAAAAGTCAAACAAAATGTACCATATTTCCCCAATCTAATCAAAGATCATGAGCGTGGTCGGTCATTATGAGTTTCATTAGAAAGGCCAAGGTAAAAGTTGGGGCTAATTTCCTCTTTTCTTTTCCTACCTAGTTTGTTAATATGTTATGTTGTTTGACAAGATTGACCAAGTGTGGATATATATTAATGCAAAGAAAAAGAGAGTTCTTCACAGAAGAAAACAGCTTGATGGCTAACAACCCCACTCTCTCCCCCAACACAACCCAGATGCGCCCCTAGAATTAAAACCATAAAACTTTGAATAATCTTCATCAACCTTCAAAGCCTCCTCAACTATAAAGCTCTTTCCCTTCTCAATTCCTCACCTTCACAATCACAACCTTTCCCGCTCTTCTTCTCTTGAGGCAAGGTTTCCTAATCCAGAACTCATAACTCAAAAAGGTCAGCTTAGAATATATTCAATCCTAACGAGATCTTCTCTTTCTCTTACTTTTTTTCTTCCTAAACTAAAAACTCTTAATTTCTTTGTTTTGAAATTATTGGCGTTCTTTCCAATTCTCAGTTGGGTTTTTCCTTTCCAATCTTGTTGATTCAGCTCCTTACTGTTCATAGTAATCTATTTGTGTGTAGTATGTCACCAGCTAGAGGTTTGGACATTGCCCATTTTCCAATATTAAATCATCTGTTTTACGAAGAAAACTTACCTTTTTATGACTAAGGAGGCAAGCCCTCCTTTGGAGTGATACAGACACTATTTTGTGAACCAAATATGTCACAGTCTCTTTGAGGAGAATTTGCTTCCTTAGTCACGAGGAGGCAAGTTCTCCTCTTGTTTAACACCATTCTTCCTGTTTAAAGTCAACAACTCTAGGCATCTCACTTTTTGGGTGTAATTATTCATGAGCTAGCTGTTTGGATATTACCTGTGATTGTTTGTTTTTACGCTTTATATTATGATTTGTTTTCTTTCTTGGAAAAAAGGCTGAAAACAAAGTGTTCGAATTATTGTAGCTTGGTATAAGATTTGAAAATCCCAAACTACCCTTAGAGAGAGGACTTTTTAATTGTTTAGTAAATGTCTAATTCCTGATAGCTTAACTTGTTCTAACATTTCTGTCTCTCAGGCATAACAACAAACACTCCGTGTACGGGTCACAGCGAATATAATAAACAGAGAGTTTAGATTCAGATTCAACAATGGAAGGCCAAGAGAACAAACCTGGAGATTCGTGGTCAGATACAGAGAGCACAGGAAGCAGAAGCTCCAAACGAGTTGGCTTCAGCGGTCCATTGACTGGACCTTCTGTTCCCTACAAAAGAACCAACAGCTATAGCAACAGCACAAGAAGCACAATGAGAATCAAAGACGACGATCAGTACGTAGAGATTACCTTAGATGTTCGCGACGACACAGTCTCCGTCCAGAACATCAAAGGCGGAGATTCAGAAACGGCAATGTTAGCGAGCCGACTCGAGACCAAACGACCTACGCTAGGCTCTCAATTGTCGTTCAAATTTAAACAGGTTTCGCAAGAACTGAAACGGATGACTTCCTCGAAAAGCTTCAGCAAATTCGACAGAACCAAATCCGGTGCAAGCCGTGCCCTAAATGGCCTCCGATTCATGACCAAATCCGTCGGAAGTGAAGCCTGGTCAGAGATTGAGAATCGATTTAGCGAATTCGCCGTTAACGGAGAGCTTCCGAAGTCTTTATTCGCAAGATGCATAGGTAAACTATAAGCAGCTAGGAATCGTATGTCTGCTCAAAATCTCTCCAGTTTGAAGCAAGTGATTGTGAAATTGTACCGTTTTGAGTTGATGAATCGTTGATTGACCAGGAATGAACGAGTCGAGCGAGTTCGCCGGAGAGTTGTTCGACGCGTTGTCTCGAAGAAGAGGCATAACTTCGACGTCCATAACCAAGATGGAGCTGCGTGAATTTTGGGAGCAAATTATCGATGAAAGCTTCGATGCTAGGCTTCAAATATTCTTTGATATGTAAGAATCTTGTTTCTCTCTATCTTCTCTTTTTCTCTCTGAAATGGCCATGGATATGGAGAAGTTGAAGCAGAGCTTCGTCTAACGAATGGTATGATCGTGCAGGGTGGACAAGAACGCCGATGGTCGCATTACTGAAAAAGAAGTCAAGGAGGTGATTGGAGGAAACAAAATTATATATATATATATATATATATATATATATATATTCTAAAAATGGGCTATTTCCCGGGCAGCATGCAGCCTGTTTATGATCCTAATTATTAAAAAAA
This sequence comes from Cyclanthera cordifolia, assembly GCA_037832605.1. Taxonomy (NCBI): domain Eukaryota; kingdom Viridiplantae; phylum Streptophyta; class Magnoliopsida; order Cucurbitales; family Cucurbitaceae; genus Cyclanthera; species Cyclanthera cordifolia. The sequence goes on along the minus strand of JBBMEG010000009.1, from coordinate 578,388 downwards.
AAAAACATAAATAGAGCAGCATCCAAATATCTTAATGCAAATGCAGTTGAATTAAGGGTCTTTTACAAATTTAAATTAATACACATTCATTACTGAGTTTTTTTTTCAATATATTTCTTTTTTTTAATCTAAGAAAATATATTCTTACTCTTATGTTACTATTGATGTTTTAAAATTATTAAAAAAAACTATATTCCTTTGAATCATATAAACGTTTTAGTCAATTTATACTTTTTTTCTTGCTGAATGATTTTAAAATCATTATTAAATATCAATTTTAAAATTAATGGATAAAATCGATCAATTTTATTTCATCTAATATTTTATGATTTAACATGTATGTAGTTGTACTTTGAAAAATGATTTTTTTTTTTTTTTTTTTTTTAGAATTTACAACACAAATTTTTATATTTAGCAACTTTATTCTCTTAACTATTTTATGAACTTGTGATAATAAAGCTAAACTTGATAATAATATTTAGTGGTCTTTTTTTTTAATTTTCATTTCAGATTATTGCATTGAGTGCTTCAGCTAATAAGCTATCAAAAATTCAAGATGATGCTGAAGAATATGCTGCTCTAATCATGGAAGAGTTGGACCCTGACAGCCTTGGATATATTGAGGTTTGTAAATTATGACTTCAACTTGTCAATAATTGAATGATTATATATTTACTTCTTAAATTTCATAAAAATATCTAACAAATCTATTAATAACTCTATGTTTGAATGTAGTTTTTAAAAGTACGTAGTATTAGTGTTTAGAATAAGACTTTATTTTGAATATTTATAAGTAATGATTACAATAAAAAAAACTTATTTAGAGATGATTTTTAAAAGTATTTAAAATTAGTATTTAAAATGAGAATTTTTGTTAAGTATTTAAATGTAATGATTAGTAATGATCGCAGTCAAAAACTTGTTTGGAGGTAGTCTTTAAGAGTTTTAAGAATTAGTATTTATAATGAGATTATGAATAGCAAAGAAAAAGCATTTCAACATCCAAATAAGTTTAGAAGAAAAAGCATTTCAACTAAAAAATTTACGAGCTCTACCATAATGAGCAAAAGAAACAACATCAAATAGCAAAAAAAAATGTTTAATATCAACAACAATGTTGTTGAACTCAGTACAATCCATCGTCTCGTATGAAATAGCTTGTATAACTACTAATGTGTCTGACTCCACTATAATTGGGGAAGCTAATGCGATTTACCTACATGATGTTTTTTAAGACCTTCTTTGATAGCCACACCTTCCAAAATCTTGACCAATCTGCTCTTGAAACAAGACTTCCCACTTGCCATCACCAGATTTCCTTTCTAATCTCTTATCATCCATCCTATCCTGCCATCTCTCGAAATGGGAAAATCGACCCATCGTTGTCGAACTTTTTTTGATATTTGGTCGATTAATTTCCAACACTAGCAATAATTTAGTTTATTATTGTGTGCACAATAGCCTCTCTTGTGATTGAGTTTTAGTCTTACTCTAAATTAATGTAGAATTCATAATATATATATATATATATATATATAGTGGATCAATTGTTTTGTTACATTAATGAAGACACAACTAACCTAACCAAGGATATTTCAGCTGTACAACTTGGAAACGTTACTTCTCCAAGCCCCAAACCAAGCATCGGCGCCGAACCGGGTAACGGACAGCCGCGTACTGAGCCAGCTGCTAAGCCAGAAGCTGGTCCCGACAAAAGAACACAACCCCATCAAGCGCGCATACCGCTCGCTCCACTACTTCGTCGAGGACAACTGGAAGCGCATTTGGATCTTCTCATTATGGCTCGCCATTTGCGCCGGCCTCTTCGCCTGGAAGTTCGTCCAGTACCGCCGTCGAGCCGTCTTCCATGTCATGGGCTATTGCGTCACCACCGCCAAAGGCGCAGCCGAGACTCTCAAATTCAACATGGCCATCATTCTTCTCCCTGTTTGTAGGAATACCATCACTTGGCTTCGGAGTAAGACAAAGCTTGGCTCTCTTGTTCCTTTTGATGACAATGTCAATTTCCATAAGGTACTTTTTTGTTCTTGCACACTATGTGTTCGATCATTTGTCTCTGGTTTCAATTGCTTAAATTTGAGGTGGAAATGGGTGTGTTTTTTTAATTTATTTTTAAATGGCTTTTTTGGTTCTTCATTTTTATTAAATTTTATACATTTTGATTCTCTGCCATGAGTAATGAGTATTGGATATATGTATGCAAGCTGCATTGGTTGATTAAATTAATGAGTATTGAGTTTTTATGCATGTTGCATAGGTTGATTAACTGAGGAACATAAGGTGGATAGATAATTGCATGGTCAAAACTTGTTATTTGTTAAGACTTCAAGGATTAAGATTGATATTTTCAAGTTAGAGACTAAAATAGATATTTCAAAAATCATTATAAATTGGTATAGTGGTCAAATAAGGATCTTGAGAATCATAATAAAATGCTTAGAGAGAATGAGTTCAATCAATAGTGGTACTAATTTAAGAATTAATTTCTTATGAATTTTTGATAACCTAATATCACAGGGTCAAGCAATGTGAACTCCTTCAAATCATTTTCTATGACTTCCGTATCACCTATGAGTTTTGGATTTAGTGAAGAGTAAGAGTTCTCGAGTTTGAACTCCAATATTATTTTCTCCCTGATATTAATAGTTTGTTAAGTTTCACAAGTAAGATTGATATTTGAACTTACACATGTAAGGAGCATTAATAATATACATATAATTATACTTATACCTATATATATAGAGAAAGAGAGATAGAGGATTAAAACGTACGCATGATTATCATTTCCTAAACTCGAAAACTGAACTGGTCATAGGTTGGGATGAATTTAGTTCGGTATAGTTAGCCTAAAATCTCATGTGATCGTGCATTTGCTTGGTCTAGATAATTGCTGTTGGGATTGCCATTGGGGTTATTTTACATGCTGGAGCACATCTTACTTGCGACTTTCCAAAACTACTCCATGCGACGGATGCCGAATACGAACCAATGAAGCCATTTTTCGGGGAAGTGCGGCCGAATAACTACTGGTGGTTCGTGAAGGGGACGGAAGGATGGACCGGGGTGGTAATGGTGGTGCTGATGATTATAGCATTCACCTTGGCTCAGCCATGGTTCCGTCGCAACCGTCTGAACCTCCCCAAGACTATTAAGAGACTCACGGGATTCAATGCCTTCTGGTATTCTCACCATCTCTTTGTCATTGTCTATGTCCTCTTCATCATCCATGGCTACTACCTCTACCTCTCCAAGAAATGGTACAAAAAGACGGTAAGCATTCTCGGTCAAATTGAACTTTATAGCAAACAAAAACAGTAAGTAAAAGACATCCAAATGACATTTCATTTCATTTTTTACTACAGACATGGATGTATCTAGCTGTTCCAGTTTTGCTCTACGCGTGCGAACGATTGATTCGCGCATTTCGATCGGGCTACAAAACAGTGAGAATCCTAAAGGTCAACATCTATACACTTCCCTGTTTTTTTTTTTTTTTTTGCCTAGAAAATTCACGAGTTTGTAGCTAGAAAATTTATGCTGATAGAAAAATGGAAACTCTTAGGTTGCTGTGTATCCTGGAAATGTTCTAGCATTGCAAATGTCGAAGCCTCAAGGATTCAAATACACAAGTGGGCAGTACATATATGTGAACTGTTCTGCTATTTCTCCCTTCCAATGGTAAATCCTACACCGTCTGATCTTCTCCATCACCATGATCATCATGATGATTGGTTTGATTTGAATTAACGTTTGCTATCAATTTTTTTTGCAGGCATCCATTTTCGATTACATCTGCCCCTGGCGATGACTACTTGAGCATTCACATTCGCACTGTGGGAGATTGGACTTCACAGCTTAAGACCATTTTCTCCAAGGTACTTGCTATACATTTTTTTTATTATGTTACATAATAATTTCATATGACTAAAATTGATTATAAGTTAAATGCTTCTAAATCTCGTTTTAGGAAATGATTTTGTTTTATAAAATAATAGTAATGTTGACCTCTCTGTCATTCAGATATGTCAGCCCCCATCTGTTGATCAAAGTGGTCTTTTAAGAGCTGATATTGGTCAAAGAAACAACAAAATCAGGTTGCCAAGACTGTTGATAGACGGACCATACGGAGCTCCAGCTCAAGACTATAAACAATATGACGTTCTTCTTCTCGTGGGGCTCGGGATCGGCGCCACCCCATTGATCAGCATTGTCAAGGATGTACTCAACAACATCAAAGAGCAGGAAGACATCGAAAACAGCAGTACTGATAAGAACTCCAAGCCCTTTGTCACCAAGAGAGCTTACTTCTATTGGGTCACTAGAGAGCAGGGCTCGTTCGAATGGTTTCGAGGTGTCATGGATGAAGTTGCTGAGAACGACCGAGATAGAGTGATTGAACTGCACAACTACTGCACCAGCGTTTATGAAGAGGGCGATGCTCGGTCCGCCCTCATTACCATGCTCCAAGATCTCAACCATGCCAAGAATGGTGTCGATATCGTGTCGGGGACGAGGGTGAAGACTCATTTTGCTCGACCCAACTGGCGTAATGTCCTGAAGCATGTTGCTGTTAATCATCCTGGTCAAAGAGTTGGTAAGTTTTTTGCTTAGTTAACATATTATGAAGTTGATTTTATGATTCAGAGATGATTACAAATCGCGCTCTCGTAAACTGTCTATTTCCCATATGATATCGTTGTTTTGATCACTAGCACTATTAACCGATTGCTACCGTAATAGTACATTGGTTAATTTGATTGACTGTCACATGGCTAAATTCAACTGAAATTTATCTAATGGAATTGAAATGTGAATGCAGGGGTGTTTTACTGTGGAGCACAAGGACTGGTAGGAGAGTTAAGGAGATTGTCACAAGACTTTTCTAGGAAAACAACCACCAAATTTGATTTCCACAAGGAAAATTTTTAGATTCTAATTAAATTGTGATTTGTTTGTTTTTTTTTTTTTTGTTGAAATTTTTAAGTAATTGTAACATAGTATAATTCTCTTGTTATTGAGCATATATACCTACATTTGTTTGTTTAATAACGTTACTCAAATATTTCATCATCTTAGTAATTATACGAATTTGTTCTGAATATTTCTTGTAGGATACAAATCTTTGTTGAATAATAATATTTAATATTTAATAGATTTTTTTTTTTTATTTCTCTACAAAGTTCAACCCTAACCCTTAGGATCCCCAAGTTTGTAGGGTGGTTGAAATATCATAATTTAATTTATGTTTGTCTCACCATTTATCACATTTATTTCAATTTGGGTACCTGTTTATCTATCTTTGAATATATATTTTTTAACTATATCAAATTTACAAAATATGTCAAATAATTTTTTTTTTTAAAAAGAAACAAATTTCTTTTTTTTAAAAATAAATGTTGATTTTGGTTATGTCTATATAACTCCAAACATTGTCTATTATAACTCACTGATTATAATAATCGATCTTATATAATAACTCATTATAGCATAAACGGTGACTCAAACACACCATTAATATAAAACAATTTTCAATTGTAACTCTTAATATAATATTTGAACTTAATAACTAACTACAAAATTAAGGATGTCAAAACAAATTCTACTAACGTAGCCACAAAAATTAGTATCTACCCAAAGTTTTATCTAGCAAAAATAATATTCATACATATTCACAAATCTTCAGGGAAAAATCAATTGATTAAATGAGTGTTCATTAGTATTACCGCCAATGAAAAATGAAGGTTTCATTATGACAATTTTTTCTAAAATTCGTGGTATGAGTAAATATACGTGCACCACGATTATTCTTACCAATATATCACAAGACGTTACAATATATAAATATCAAATAAACCTATAAAAAATTTATAAATATGCAGATTGAACAGCCAACATAGATTGAATGATGAGTTTTTTTTTTTTTTTTTTTTGAAGTTACAACAATAGGAGTACGAGGACTCAAACTACAGATTAAATGACACTAATGTAACTCTAATGTCAACTGAGATATGTTGGCTTTGACACAAAAATTTGTTATTAAAACCCTTGAATGCTTGACTTTTAATTGAAAATGAGATTGGAATAAACTTTAATAATAAAATTTATTTATGCTGCTTTTTGGAGAATAATATGAGTTATAACATAAATAATTTTAAGCTAATCTGTTTGCCATATCATTGGCTCATTTTGAAAGAACTTTACAACAAATAAAATCAAGATTACGCTTTATTCTTAAAAATTAGTTCTTTAATAATAACGAAATATTTTCAATTAAATAATTTACAATATATTAATCTCTAGAATAATTTCATTCACATATTGGTTAAAAATAATCTATGTCCTAGTATAAATGAATATATTTGGGGTGGTAAGATGAGGTGAAATCGGTATTTGTCTCTCATATTATTTGAAAGCATAAATACTTTCAAATATCGATTATCAAATATACTATTTTGAACTGTTCCTCTTCCCGCTCTTTGATTTGTTTTGAAAGAAACTCGTCCCAGTAAAGGACCATTATTTCGAACATTAGAGGAGCAATTTTATGGTGGGTTTGGAACGAAAGAAATGCTTGTATCTTCTCTTTAAACTACACTTGGAAGACCGCTGCTACTCTATGTGAGCATATTATTAACACTGCTACTGAATGATGTATCAAATCTAAATTTATTTTAAGAATTAATCTGTTTATACTATAGCACTAAATTAGCTATCCTTCATGGAACCTCCTCCCCCTCTTCTCTCTTTTTTCCTCTATCAATATACTATCTTGTTTCCAAAAAAAAGATATCAACATTGAACATGTGACTGTGGTTGAATTATATTACAACTAATCAATCTAATCAATATATCGCCAACTCTTTTGAATGAATTATGTTTTTTTAGTACAAATTGGGAAAGTTGAACCATAAACCTTACTAGAGGGCACTAACACTAACCAATAAATTAAGAGTCAAATACCAATTTCATGATTGAACTCGTCACGTAATGTTAAACTGGATTATCGTCAAATAATGAAACCAACCCGCGAAGACATAGACAACCATTATACTATGAAAGGCAAAAGAAGTAAATTTTATTTAGATGGTACAAAAACATTATTTATTTTGAGCCATACTTAATTAAGCTTAGCAATAAAGTAGCATTAAAGAAAAAAAAAAACTAAATAAATTAAAGAGAATCAAAAGAATCAAAATAGTATGGCATTGTAATGTAAAGGAAATCCAATTCAATTTTTGAAGTTCACACCTATAGTTAGAGAACTATTGCCAGCCCAAAAAGCAACCTTTCAGCCTCAAAGAACAATTATTATTTTTATTTTTTTTTTACTTTTTTTTTTCTTTTATTTAAATATAACTCTGAACCCCATAAGCATTGATCAATACTTGTTATTCTCTCTCTATTCCATTGTTGTTGTGGTAATGGCAAAACCAGAAACTAAGGATTTGGAAGGGACCTCAGAACCCTTCAGCTGTAAGGTAAAATAATCAATAAAAAGAAAATATGTTCTTTTTGGAGAAATTTGTTTAATTTCTTATTTCTGCTTTAAATTTGCAGACTTGTATGTTGAGAGTTTCCATTCACTGTGAAGGTTGCAAGAGGAAAGTCATCAAGATTCTGCATACTATTCATGGTGTATAATGAATAATTCCTCAATTAATTACTATTATGAACCTTAATTTTACTGTTTTTTTGTGGTTTCTTTTGCTCAAAACCTTGATATTTTTCATCTGGGTTTTTTTTTTTTTTTTTTAATTTCTTGCATTGCTTTGTTCTTTAGATGTTGCTTCATATCCTTAGATTTTAGTCAGTGTGGTTTCTCTCAAATCTAAATTTCACTTATTTTCATCTGGGTTTTGTAAATTCATTTTTTTTCTTTCTCAAACATGACATGTTTCCTTCATAAAAAATGCTTCAATTAGTTTTCAAAGTTTGATCACTGTTCAGGACTTTCACTCATTTGCTTCATTTCTTCTAATTTCAACCATTTGTTTACTCTAAAATCTAAACTTAGATCATTTTCTCATCTGGGTGTTCTTCAATTATTCTGTAATCTTCATTTTCTTCTTTACTACCCATCCCATTTCTCAAAAATTTCTCCACAATGTCAGGTGTTCACGCAGTAGAAATCGATCGAAAGCAGCAAAAAGTTACAGTAACAACAAACATTGACGAACAAACACTGATCAAAAAATTAATTAAGGCTGGAAAGCACGCAGAGCCATGGCCAGAATTAAAACCCATCTCAAAAAACATCAAAGAAAATCGAATCACTACAGAAATTCCCGTCGGCGAAACGATCGCCGCCGTGCACGACGGCGGAAAGCAGACACAGAGCACTGAAACGGAGGCTCCGGCGAAAGAAGTGCAAGTCCCACCAAATAATGATGAAAAACGTAACATCAATGGTAATGCCCAAGTACTTGAAATTATTAAGGGCGGTGGCGGAGGCGAAGCTACGGCGGAGATTGGCGACGCCGCCGTAGAACGAGTTGTGAAGTCTTCGCCGGAAGGCGGTGGTGCGCCTGGTGGGCTGAGTGGTGCGGTGGCTGTCGAGGCAAGCAACGCTGGCGGCGGAGAAGTGAGGAGGAGGAAGAAGAAAGGGCAGAGGAAAGAGAAAAGCGGAGGAGGAGGCGGCGTCTGCGCTGTGGCCGGGGATGTGGTGAGTCCAGAGACAGCTCCTGCACCTGCCAGCAAAGAATCAGCCACTCCTCTTGATCAAATTCCGTCATCCAATAACAACTACCCACGTAACGAGACGCACAATTATCCAGTACACACATTTGTATCCCAACCGGCTTACGTGGCAAGTTACAATACGTCGCACCCTAGCATATACGGTCCTTACTATGCTGAGCCGCCACCTTATACGTATGCGTATGCACACTCAGTCGCACGGACAAACTACGCTCCGCCATCCCCACCGCTGCCACTGGTGGAGCAACCGGACTCTCAATCATGGAGTCCATTCGACTACCTTAGCGATGAGAATCCGAGCGGTTGCTCTATCGTGTGATCTATTGGTTGATGATATGATGTTCTTCTTCTTTGACCAGCTTGGTCATTGTATTTTCTCTATTCCATGAAAATTGTACGTATTGGGACTATTTTAGACATCAATGAGATACTAAACTTGTACAACTTGTATGAGTATTTGGGGGTAGAGATGTAATTGACATGTATATGTAGGGATAATGTATGAAGGCAAAAAAAAGAGATGAAACCAAAGGAAAAGAAATCAAAACTTTGTGGGTTTTTGTGCTTAACCTTTATTTAGTGTACTTCTCTTTCGAATTTGAAGTTTTTTTTTTTAGAGAAAGCAATTTGTCTCCTAGGCTAGGTTCTACTTTAAATTTTGAATATTTTTTCTATTTAATCTTTATGTTTAATAGAAATTAGATAGTATGACCATCTATCTCAAAATAATTTGATTAGTGGGGTACCCTATCTTTAAATGTATATAAAATTTATGTCTTTTCAATGTGGGATATTTGACGTAATGTGAATATTTTTAACAAAATTTTAAAATTTTGATATTCAAAAATTCTTTTGGGTAGAAAATGCTTTTGAATTTAACAATCTTTGGAGATTTGAGTTTTGAACCAAAATATCTTCTTTAATAAGTGATACAAAATGTTATGTTTTTTTTATGGGATATGACATTTGCAGTAAAAAAAAAAAAATATATCTTGGATTTTTTAAATAATTACATATATAGCACTAATGTGAGTTTAAAGTAAAAGATTAAAAGTTTCTCATCTATCAATCTCATTTCTATCATTTTTGATTTTCAGTATACACTATAAGAATGAACACCTAAGACAACGAAATATTTTGTCGCCTTAAGCATGAAATTCAGTCATTTTAGGATAAGGCGACAAAAGATGTTCCGTCGCCAGCTCTGTCACCTTATCCTCGTAGTCTTAGCCTAAAGCGACGCAAAAAGTATTCCGTCGTCGTTTTGGTTCCTATCGACGATCGGAGAGACCTAAAGCGACGAAAGAGTGCTTCTGTCGCCTAAAATTATTTTTCTTATAGTGATATCAGTCTCATTGATTGTTTTCAATGATTGAAGGTTATGAGACGAACTGAAACAAATGAGATTGATGAGACTGAGTGATTGAAATATTGAAGGTCAAAATGATAAAAATTGGCTCTCTATTTCCCCAAAAGCTCTAATATAACATCAACGAGTAAAACAGCCCTTGACGTATCTCTTTTTTGTGTCAATGACGACGAGAGTTTTT
>JBBMEG010000009.1:499771-537755 GCA_037832605.1 Cyclanthera cordifolia | reverse complement strand
TTAAATGAAATTTAAACCACAAAATAAGTTCCAGAACCTGAGACAAAGAATAAGTAATTTTCACACTTGTCAAAAGAGACATCATATAACACAAGGGATTGTAATCCTGTTGTTATCAAAAAGAAAATAATAATAATAATAATAATATTTCACCCTGGTACAACATACCTTCTGATTTTATTTTATTTTTTGAAAACTAAAAATAATAATCAAACCAAGGCAACCAATTTATTCTTAAGAATGTCTCGTCACAATTTGTCTCTCTAGTACAGTACAGCTATGAAACCTAAACAAAATTCGTTAAAAAAAAAAAAAAAAAAAAAAAGACTAAATGCTTTTAAGAAGAGACCTCTAAGAAAAAGATTCTCAAACTCACCCATCATCAAGACAAGAACAATACAAGTTCAAAATTTAAGAAATACTGATCTCTGATAATGAAGCACAAAAAATCAGTCAATTGTTTTCAAGCAGAGCAAAAAATGCACAAATTTGAACAGCAAATTCATGTTAGTTCCATTCCAACTATACTTATAGTTGGTTACATTTTCATGTAATTTTATTCTTGATTTAGTCAAGAACCAAGCAAAACACCTCTCATAAAAAGTAAACCAACAACCATCTAACCCTACTATATTTGATTCTATATTAGTGTGTTCAAGCTAGCTTATGCGACAAGTACGTAACCCTACTATAATTCATTTTTAACGTAAGAAATCACCCTAAATAGAACTTATAACTTATTTATAACATAACATTGTTATTTGCTACTAGACCAACTCATGATGATTAAACAGTTTAGTTTAGTTCAACTATCTATAATTGAATGTAGAGAATGTAATCTAGTGACATCTTAGTCATGAGCACACACATCTGACCATTGAAATGGTTAAACAAATTGTACCACATTTGACCGAAAGTGAAACAGTAGAGATAAAGGAGCGAAGACACGGGGTTTCAATTGGGTCTATTGTTCAAAAAGTTTCAATGAAAATACTTTCCCCCTCTTAAAAAGCCTAATTTCTTCTCTAAAAACTAGTTCATTATCAGTAAATTCATGAGAGCAAAATTATTAGGGACTGAACCATATACGTAGACACTTAATTATTGTTTACTTCCTAAAAGTGCTGATATGAAACGACAGTTAACCTAAAAACACTAGTCTCACTAATCATCTAAACCACACTGATGATTAAGCCGAAGACAAAAACTCCAATAATTCATCAAATCACAGTTTACCCAATCCAGACAGAGATAATATTTTAGCAGTGATTGATGAAGCCCAACCCAAGAACAAATGAGGCAACTATTTCCAAGGAGAGTTAAAGTGCAGCAAATTGAACAAAAACAAAAAGAATTCAGAGCAGCTTAATACCTGCTTCCCTCACAGAATCAACAACAGCTTTGACCTTACCATGATATTTCTGTTCTCTTTTTAAGTGCACACAAACAGCTGGGATTCCCTTAAGCAAGAGCCTCTCTCCCAACAATTTCCCAATCTTTGCAGCAGCAGCCACATCCCTTGTAGACTCCATGCTCGACCGCAGCACCTTCTCTTGAGAGCTTGCAGCCGAAGCAACAGTGGCCGTTTCGGAGTGGATCACCTGAGCGCTCACATACTTGTTCGTGAAGTGCATCCTCAAGATATATGGCTTTAGATACTGGGTTAATCTTGGTGGCCTAACTGGAGGAGGAATCACCATCTCCCTTGGCTAGTCCAATTCAATCACTAAACAACACAAAGAAGGAATCATCATCTTCTCAAGCTTAAGCTAAGCTACACTAAACTAAGTGATTTCAGTGATACATATGCAATTTGTTTACCACTGTTACTTACCTTGTTTACTTGAATCATTCTCTAATATTCCATCCTTACATAGCTTTCATAACAATGGAAAATTGGCAATGACCAAAAGATATAAATGATCATTGTTCTTAAAAAAGTTAGATGCCAACCATTTGTGAACCAATATCATTGGTCAATGATAATGAACAACCAAACCAATGAACTTGATAGGGTAAACCCAATTTTCAACAACACTCATTTAAGCTTTTACTCTACCCAATTTCTTAACTTCAGAAGTTGAATTTTCAAATATTCCAGCCAAATTGAGGAAACTCATTGAGTATTACCAGTGCCAAGTGGTTGATGCCCACAGGTTCAAAGTCCGTTATCCCCTACCCTAATTGACGTAAATCCAAGTTCCAGATAGTTTTTTACAAATTTTCACTAACACATTCAACAATATAGAATGGCTATCCATTATGACTCCCAAAAAAAGAGAAAATTGGTACTCGCAATCGCAATCGCAATCATGCCTATAATAGTCCTTTATAATGCTAACTTATCTACAGTTCTAGATCATACAAAACCAAATACACATTTTCAAAAAAAAAAAAACATCTAAGAACTCAAATTATATCAGATTAGATTAAAAACAAATTCCATGAGTAAGGACTAAGATTAGATTAGATGCATCAAGAAAATCCTAACCTATGTTAGAAGGATTTGAAATCCAAACGGATTAGAGATCGTTACATGAACCTAATACCAAATTTTCTCAGTTTTGAAGTTGGTTGAATGGAAGAAAGAAAAAAGAAAGAAAATATAATAGATCGGACATACCTCGAAGAAATACGGGTATTGGCGATGGCGTCGTGAGGCTGCAGTAGAGAAGAAAGAAAACTGGCAGTGAAGCGTTCCAGCGGGCGGCTACTTCTGAAATCAAAGAAGAAATTAAGAGTAAGAGCAGAGCGTAGGGTTTAACTTTCTCTCTTTTTTTTTTCTTTTTTTTTTTAAGGCGTGTTTGGCTCTCCTTAGTAAGAGAGAAAGGAATTACAGTAAATCTGTCTTTGGAGGATAGGGATGAGAAGGAATAGATAGAGTTACCATTTTTTATTTTTAATTATAAAATTAATTGGTCATTGATTTTTTTTTTAATTATAATAAAAATAAATGTTTTGTTTAATTTAATATTTAAATAAAAGGGAATTTAACAAAGATATTCAATTTGAATATAATTATTACATATTCATCCCAAATTGATTTTAATTATAAATGTATAGAAATGCATTTTTATATTTTTAATAATCCCTAAATGCACATTTCTTCAACCTCAAGTCCTAAATTTTATTTTTCTTCCGAACGTACAAATCTGAGAAGATGACCGCCACAATCGTGCGATCGGCCGGAGAAGAAGGCGGCGAACGGCCAGAGAAGAAGGTCGCGAACGTAAACGAGAAGATAAATGCGAATGGCCGGAGAATATGCCTGCGAACGGCTGTAAAATATGGTCGTGAACCGCCGGAGAAAATGGTCGCGAACTCTTCGTCGTCGCCGTCGTCGGGAAGCTCTATCGCCGCCGCCGATCGTCGAGAAACTCTAACTCCTTTATTTGCTCCTAAAATTTCTCCAGATCATGATGATGGCGGGTGCCAAAAACCCTAAAATCATAAGTTTTTGAGATGTAGAAGATAAAAAAATACATTAATAATATGTAATACTATTATATAATACATTTTTTATTACTTTTATAATATCGATACTGTATTACATAGGTTATATATTACCTACATGATTATACAGAATAATACAATACACATACAATTCAGATTAGATTGTAAACGTTATAATATATTAGTAATACATCTGAGATATGTGATAATTAAATTTTTCGACGTTTCTAATATATTATTATAGTATAATATAATACTTATTGGTTGATTAATAAACACAATATTATACAAATACATATATAATACCTAATGATCATATAATACCTAAACAATACATCATTAATGGCATTTTTGTAAATAAAACCACCTTCAATTTAGGGTTTCTTTCTTATTAAAGATAGTCGTCAGCAACTTTACCTGCAACTTTGAACTTTGAGTTGCAGAGGTTACCAACCCTCGCCGGCGCCAGCGATGAAGGTCAAGTTGGGCGGCGACGGTGAAGAACCCGTCCGGCGGCGGCGGCGACAGCGATGAACGACCCACGTTCGACGGCGACCGTCAATGGCGGCGGTCAACGACGAGTTCGACAGTGACTGTGAAGACCGAGGTAGAGTTCGACGGTGATGACGTTGAAGATCGTGGTCGATGGTGACATGAAAAGTTGGAGGTATTTGTGAATGATAGTTATTAAAGGTACTAATGTACATTTATGTTTTTTTAAATGCATTTTGAATATGATTGCAATAAAATTGATTTTTTAACGAATGTAAATTTTATTCTCCAAATGGCTATAGATATAAATTTTCATAAATAAAATTGTCCTTTTTTTATGTATACAATATAATTTAATTTTCTTAATAGTAGGTTTTAATAGATGAATTGTCTTGTATAGAATAAAATAATTCTAAATTATATAGATGCATTTGATTCGAATAAAAAAAAATTAACAAGTTTAATTATTTAAAGTAATATGTATTTTGATTTTATTTACGATAAAAAATTGAAATATAAATAATAAATAAAAATATTATTATTGTAATTTCAAAAAATTTAATTAAATATAATCAGACATAAGCGAAAAAGAGAAATGAAACTTTTTTTTTTTTTTTTTTTGAAAAGAAAAAATCAGACAAATCAGCCTTCAAGTATGGTGATTATAAAATTTTGATAAATATTGTAATTAATGTTGCATTAATCTCCTTAGGGTGGTTTGTACGCTTTTACAAACAAAATTGCGAAAGAGGAGAGAGAACGAAGAAGACAGATTGAAATATTAAAATAAGATTTAAAATTAAAAAGAGAAAGAGGAGAAGGAAAAAAGACCAATTAAAAAACAAATAAATGTCGAAGCACGGGCTTACGCGTCAGATTAATTTGTCCGACATAATCCTGCCACTCAAACGCCAGATCCCCGCACCCAAACGACTCAAGGATTTATTTCGTTTCATTCACATATATTTAAATGATTTATTATTATTTTTTTTTTTTAGGTTAAGACATTAATGGATAATTCAAATCAATGACCTCTTAGTTATCGACTTTACACTAATATTGTTGAGTTATTGATTTTGTTTGCATAACTTGAAGTTTCAAGTTTGTTCTATTTGAATTCATAAACTTTTAAATATTCAATTTTAATTTTTATGCTTTTGAAATAATTTAATTTGATGTTTGTGCTATAATTGTTGTTCATTTTCCTCCATTTATCATGTTTTTGTATGAAATTTTTTATAGGTTCACATATATTTTTACTTTATATTAAAAGTATTAATATTATTGGATCAATTTCAATAAGTATTAACTCAATTTTTTTCATTGAGACTACATTATTATTATTATTATTATTGATTATGTACAAGACTAAAATTAAAATTTGTTAAAAAAAATGAACTAGACTTTAATTATAATCATTGATTTGATTAAGTACTATTTTGCATCAGTTAATTAATACATAGTTAATAATAACTAATTAGAAATTTAATTTGGTTAATAATATGATTAGTTATGAAGTTTTATAACTACTTAAATTTTATCATATGTTGTCAAGCTTATTAGTTATATGAGCATTTATTTTATGATTATAAATTAGTGGCATCATTTACTCATTAATTAAGCTTTTTGTTCAAACTATAAATCCAGTGATATACTACTTTTACAGATTACTAAAAAATCAAAGTGTTGTTTGAAAAAATAAAGGAAGGAAAATAAGTGTTTTTGACTTTACTCTTCAAGAGAGAGAAAAAGCGAAGGGATAAGGTTTTCCCATTTGACCGAGAAGAAAAAGAAGAGAACCCAATATAGGGGTTCTCAGTTTGCTTGCTGCAACAGCGTCGCGGACGCCATTCCGGGCGTCAGTTTGGTGTGGTTTCGGCCTCCCTTTGTCGGAACTTCGTTGGTTTGCCTTCCCTTGGTGTAGATCTACTCAAATCTTTTGAGTATTTAGCTTGGAATCAAGATTGGACAGATTTGTGGCTTTTGCTATTGAAGACTTATTGGAAAAATGTGTTCAAGAAAAGCTTCAAGATAGTGGAGAAGACTCTATGTGCATCTTTGATTACTTTAATAGGTGTTTCCTCTCCTTTTTCCTTTGATCTTGTATGCTTTATGTAATTTATTGTTTAGACAGTTTTATTGGAATCCTTACATTTGTAATTGTTGTTATTGTTTCTTAGTTTTTGGACTATTTTTTGTAAATTCTCTAATAAAATTGTCTCACCCAGACTAGTCTGTAGATGCTCGTGAATGTAGAACATACGTACCGAACCACGTAAATCTAGTGTTTATTTGTCTCTCTTATTTAACTATTTTTATAGATTTATGCTTACTGATCTTTCAATTAAAAAGCATGAAAATCAAATTTCAAGTTGTTCGCTCATGTTTTTCGTTGGGTATCTTGAATGCAAAATTGAATATGCTTAGAGGAGGTCGGAATTAATTTTGAAACAAAATTGAATTTTAAAAAATGTATACATCAAAATACATTAAAGTTAAAAGTCTAAAATAACGATAGATTTACAAACCGCTCAATTTTAGTTTTTCTTAAATACTCAAAGTGGGCCGGCCTTTAAAAACGGGCTGACTTATTGATTGCACAATGTATAGATTTGATTTTTCATTTTCGTTAGAATTATTATATTTTTCATTTATTATTTCTCTTTTTTCCAATATGTTTGACGGAAAAGATAACCTCTATCTTCCAAATGGTAAATACACAATGTAAATTAATTTTATTTCTAGTTTTTTTTTTTTTTTTTTTTAATCAATCAATCAATTACATAGGTGATTTACTTAATCATCTAATGATTAAAAACCACGAAGAGTAGTTCTTAAATTTTTATCAAAATATAAAACTAATTATAGTTTGTAAAATCATAAACATTAAAAAAAAAAAATGATAAAATAACTTTTTTTTTTTTGTTTGACATGGATTCTAAAAACTGGAAGAAACATATGATATATGATTGTGGGGGATATGTTTATTGACATTGGAAGTTGGAAAAACAGGCGGTTGTCTGTGGGGAGGGGAATGGATAGTGGAAAAGGCATAGCAATAAAAAGAAGGTAGCTTGTGGAACACGTAAACATGGTGGCAGCCTGCACTGTCTTTGCCACTGCCATTTCTCTGTCTTCCTTGTCTCCTCTCACCACTATCACCCCCAGCCCCCACCAACCAACCTCTCCAAACAAACATAAACATTTAATTACTAATTTGGATTAACCGTGTTTCAGTTCAAGAAAATGATAATACAGAAAATAAAACAATTTGATTTCTTTGGAGATTAATATTAATAGTGATTAAGTGATATATTTGATAGAATGATTTAATAAAGAGTTTGACGAGTGATTAAAAACTATTATTTACTATCAAATATAAATGATTGATTTTGTATGATTAGTAGTTAACCATTAATCTTCCACAAAAAAACAAACCTAACTTAAAGAGTTGTTTGGCCAAGAAGATATATTCGAATTGATTTAATTTTAATTAAAAAAAAAAAAAAAGGGTATTCTTAAATAGAGAAAATAGGGGGGGTTTGATTTGAAAGGTTGGTGTGGTTTGCGAAAGCAAAAGAACAAAGTGGATCCATATTTGGCGGCACCAACACATTATATCATTCTTTTCCGCTTTTTCCAAACAAAATCTTTCTCTCTCCATTTCTTCTCCTCTTTCTTCCGTAATCAAAAAATCTTCCCAACCTCTTTCAATTTTTTAAATAAATAATATATTCAATAATGATTATATTTATATAAAAAAAAATTTATTAATATATGTATGTGACAGGATTAATTAAAACTCAAAACAAAAAATAAATAACAAATAACTTTGATTAAAAAAATAAATAATAAATGAATTTGAAGTAACAAGAACAAGATGGACAGCCATTTTTATTTTAGTACGTCATTGGTATAGAATCTGGGAAAAAGATTGGATCATGCCTTCTTCCTTAACAGTAACCGAAACATGAAACAAAAACATGAAGAATCTTTTGCCTTCAATAATATCTTTCTCAAATATTCTACTTTTTTTTTTCTTTTTTTTTTTTTATAAAAAATTTGTGTTTTAAACAATGTTTTTTTTATTAGGTATGTATAAATATGTTTTAGTTATTGAATCGTATAGGATGTACGTTATTCTTTACTCTTTGAATGAGTTATTATCACGTTATTAATACATTTTAATATTAATAACTATATAACTACTATTAATTAACATCACCGTTTGTTAATATCAATTAATTTTAACCTTAAAGAACAACACAGTTTCCAATAATCATATATATATATTTTTTTTTTGGAAGATGGGTGCATTAATAAGGAACAATAAAGAGAGAGAGGTTTTGGAAGATATCACAAATAAAATTTTGGATGTCACAACAAGGAATTATGATTGCTTCTTCCTTCTGTAACCATTCTTTAAAGAATACCCACTTTTAGACTCAATCTTTTTTTTTTTTTTTTTTAAATTTAAATTTTAATCTCTCTCTTTCTTTAAATTTCCTATTTAAATGCTCAATTCATTTCTTCATTCTCCTTCATCTTCTCCCTAAAGCTTCAATCTCTGCAACAATGGCGGCCGCACGAGCGAGAGACTCCTGTTGGAGAAGCAGGGCACGTGCAAGGCACATGCCTTCCTTACTAATTTCCCCTATACCCTCCTCTCCTCTGCACGTGCTCCCTTTCTCCAACATGCCTCTCTTGCTCTTTCTCACTATTTATCTTCTCCAATTCTCTCGCTTATTTTTTATTTTCTTTTTCATATCTTCTGAATTTAAATGGAAATTCCAACCTTCGATTTATTTATTGATTTATAATTTATAATTTTTCCATGATTTTTTTTTTGGAAATTTTTGCAAGAATATTGAGGGAGAAATTTTCAAATCTTAATTTGTTTATAATTTGAGAGGAATTAAGAGGCAATTAAGTTCTAAACGATGGTTTAATGAACAATTTGTATATTATTCTTATTTCTAATTTTGTTCATAATTGATGTTCATGCAGGGTAAAAGAGAATTAACTTGGATTTTGAGTTGAAGCAGAACAAGGCTTTTGAGGATTTTTATTCTTAATTCAAGCATTGTGTGTGAACTTCTTTAATTAATTATGATAATTATATATTATCGTATTCAATTTTGCGGAGTTAATTAATTATATTAATTTATAGAAACGGAAGTTATTAACGTTAGATAAACATTTAATGTCGTGTTATTTATTTATATTAGCTCGTTCCGAATTAATTACTGTCATGTTCTCTAACGAAATATATTAAACTTAAAAATTAAAAAAAAAAAAAAAATAGTGTGAAGGTTAATATTCGTATTAATGATTACATATGTGGTACATGATATTTATCACGTGAAATTCAAGTGTTATTTATTTTCTAGAAATAAAGCAAAATTAAGTTAAATAATAAAATAAAATCAAAATATTGAATGCAACTTTTAATCAACTGAGGAACGCATTTGTAATTTAAGAGAATTTATAAATTAAAAATAAATAAATAAATAAATAGCCGGAAAGATCTTTGATGTGTTTTGTACATTAATATTTTAGTATAAACTGAAGTGATGTTAGGTACTAGAATTTCAAATTAATGCTCACTTAAATATTCATTAAAAAAAAATATATCAAAATAATTTTCTAACTATAATCATTATCCTTAAATATTTAAAATAAATTATCATTCTAAATATTTTTAAACTCTTACGTGTAATTACTATTTTTAAATATTCATAATAAAGTTTCTATTTTAAATCTTTTAAAAGTTGCAATTTTTACTATTAATTATTCAAATATCTAATAATTATTAAAATCTAAATGCAAAGCTCAATATTCCTGAATTTGGGAGTAAAAAATTGTGTTTAAAACTTAAATAAGGAAGTAAAAAGTGAATTTGGAAATAAAAAAGGGTAATTTATTTAGGTAAAAAATGAAGTTTTAATAAAAAAGAGTGAGGTGGTGGGTATAGGGCAAAGACATAAATAAATAAATAGAAGATAAAATGTCAGAAAGAAAGATGGCGTAAACAAAAGAAATGGGTGATGTATGGTTTCTGAGGCAGGTGAATTCTTCTTTTACCCTAATCGCCTTAAAACGTGGGGGACTCTACCCTCTATTTTTAGAGCTTTCAAATAACAATTTCATCTCTCTTTTTTATATTTATTTTTAAAATCTAAATACATCTTAAGATTATAATATTAAGTATAATTCATAAATTAAATTGTGACTGTAAATAAAGTTTGAACACCAACCTCTGCAAGAGATAAACTACAATCCACAATTTAACCTCTCCCTTCAACCACCATTTTCGCGGAAACACGTCTTCACTCTCTTCCCTCCGCACGCTTTATATATTTCATTTCATAATTATATATTTCCATAAATAAAAGGTATGCTTTGTTTTTTTAGAACAATGAATGTTTGGATTGAGAATTCAAGCGTATTTAGAATTTGTATTTAGAGAGCTGATTCATTTTGAACTTTTAGTAATGATTAATAATGATTGCAAGTCTGTACTCAAAAAATATTAATGATTGCAGTCAAATACTTGTTCGGATGTAATTTTTAACAATATTTAAAATGAGAATTTATTTTACATTTTTAGAAGTAATGATTGTAATCAAAATCTCGTTTCATTTTTCTTTTTTTCCAATTATTTAGTAAATACTCCTCCAAACTACTCAATTCAATTATGCCTAAACCATTATTTTCACTATTTATTGGAGATAAAATGACTATTTCTTGAAAAATCTTTTTTCATAGTTTGGTGTTGGGGGATGATTTATATATTTATTTTAATTATTATGACTTCTAATAATTATGACAATTATATTTGATTTCTAATTTTTACTAAAATTTCAAAATTTTAATAATTATTGAACTACGTGAAGACACTAAATTTAAATTATTTAGCAATGCAAATTAAAAAAAAAAAAAATCTTTCGAGTAATTTTTGATGTCAATATGATTGCAAAGATAATACAACAAAATTGAATTTATTTTTCAAAATTATTTATCTAAATGTCTTAATTTTTTATCCAGTTTAAAAATTATTGAACCAATCATAAAATTATAATTCTATGTATTTGCAAATTCAAACTCTCTCATTTTAGTAAACTTCTAGCCAATACAGTACAACAAAACTAAAAAACTACGCTTTCTCATTTTTTTAACTTCCATCTTTATAATTAAAATTATAATTTATAAACAAAATTTCAAATTATGAATATTAATCGGTCTGAGAGAGTATAATACATAAATATAAAAAATTGAGTGGGATATGTGAAGTTGGTTATAATAAGGACCTACCCGAAAGTGTTTTTGCCTCTATCATTAGTAAGGAAGGATGATGAAACGCTTTACTAAGAATCTACAAAGGTGCAAAGCAGAGCTACTTGAAGTTCTAAGAGGCTAACGGAGGAATCCAAAAAAGAACCTTTAATTTCACAAGAACATTTAATTTTAAATGAAAATTGTCAATCTTAATCAAATTAGACATTTAATAAAAAAAGGGCCAATCGAAATGTGTCAAAGAAAACAAAATTGCTAAACTTCATAAGTTTAAACAAAAACAGAGCATCACACAAGCAACACAACAAACAGAAAGAGAGAGAGAGATTGAAGCTATCAGCTGTTCGGTGAATGCAATGTCTAAATTGATAGAAACTTAATCCTCTTCCTCTCCTTCGTTCTCGGCAATGTTGAAGTACCTGAGTTCGTAAACATTTCTGTCTTTGTTGGCAGCAATCACTCGTAGCCAATCCCGCACATTGTGTTTCTTCAGATATTTCTTTGTCAAGTATTTCAAATACCTAACCAGATGAACACAAGATAAAATCAATTATACTTCCATTAGCTTACCTACAACAATTACTTTTTAGAAGAAACCAGGTTCGGCAAGGATCATCGTCAAGGCCTAACCCTAAACCCTATTCAGAACATCATGAGCGCTCGGCAAACATCAACGATGTGTAAAAAGGTTGTGTGATAGTAACCTTAATGGTATGTTGTTTTATTTATTTTTGATATCCGTAACTGTCTGGGCAAGCTTGGACACACCGTTAATGGTATTTTGAATCCTGAGTGATACAGATTTTAGTTAAATATAGAAGCAAGGGTTGTATAGAGTAGTGTTTTCAAGGGGGCAGGCCATACAAATAGAGGGTATTGCAAACTCCTAATCACATGAACTATTGAGCTGATGACTTAGACAAAAGATACATAAAGAACAATCTCTAGCCCCGTGCCCTCCTTCGAGGGGTGCCTTGTATTAAAAAAAACCCTTGGTGAAAAAGCATATTAATACATAATAGGCAAACAAGAGCATTGTTCAACCAACCTAAATAACATGATAGGCAATCATCATCCGTACTTAAACAAGATAATGCATCATAAACAGCATATTTTAACCCAAACTTCAAACTAGAATCATAGAAAACATCCCAGATATTTAATAGTCTGCACTTCATATGATAAAACAGAAAATGAAAACAGCCCTCATGCCAACTCTCAGAATTCTACAAATGAATTCTGAATAAAAAATTAATTTCAATATTTGGAAAAACCATCAGACATAACAAACCTGATCACACCAGCAACCTGCCCACCATACTACTGTTGGGAAGTAAAATATTTCGGACGGTAGGTAGCAGCACAATAGATAGACAGCTCGGTAAACTTCAAGAGATGTTTGTTTGCAAATTGTGAAGGGATTATTTTGAGTGATTACTAATTAAAGATTGTAACAACAGCTCGATTCCTTTCTTACAGCTCCATAAGAACTTCAAACAAACACCTCTTAAGGTCCTATTGACCGGCCAACATTATGATTCTAATTTTCCCCTTGCTCTGAGAAAACTTAACTATATTAGGGAAACATCAAAAAATACTCACTTTTGAGAGACTTACAAGTAACAAATCTCCAACCACACGACTCCGTATCAGTATTTCTCCTCAAACTCATAAACTCTAACACAAACTTCATGTATACAACTTTGGAATTGAAAAAATCCGAGCCGAACTTCTATTAAGAACAAATCAACGATTCAATGTATAGATGAAAAAAAAAAAAGTATACCTCTTGGAGAAAGTACTGTCAGAAGTGACGGTAATTTTACTCTTTTCACGAGTAACAGAGACAGCATCACCAAGAGCTCCAGCCTTGCCTCCGACTTTAATCCTCTCCAGAAGAAACTTCTCCAAGGAAGCAATGTCCATGATCTTATCTTCAACTGGCTTTGTACAGTCGATTGTGAAGGTCGCTCCCTTCTTCTTCCCCTTCGGACCGGCTGCACTTCCTCGACTCATTTTTTATCTAATGTTTCTGCAATCAAAAAGGAAAAAACAATGAATTTATGCCAAACACGAACAGTTACGAATCAATTGTAGCAACTTATCAGAAATTAATGGAAATTACCAGTTGCTGAAGAAAGTTGAAGATTCAGACGCCGACCAGTGAAGCCCTTGTTTTGTTAGGGTTTTTATTTATATACGAACAGCCACCGGGCCGCCGATGGTGGGTTTGGACTTCAAATTTCATTGTGCAAACTTTAATGGGCCGTAAAGAAGACCCATTTAAACTTTGTAATTTAAATTAAAAGAAATAAACAAAAAAAAAAAGTAATTTAAAAATTAAAAGAAATAAATGGCATCGAAGCGTGGGAGCTATGTGGCTATGTAGCGTCGAATTGCATTGGATTTGCTCTGGTCAATATATCATAATAAAAGATGAATAAGAAATCTAAGAAGAACAAAAAAAAAAAAGCTCGAAAACGAACAATTATTTAAATGTAATAACAAAATCTCTCCAAGTTTCTTAAATAAAAAAGTATTTAAATTTTTTTATTTGTATTCTAGATATAAAAAAAAAAAATCTATATTTGTCTTCGAGTAAGCATAATTCAATCAACATCTGAATGTAAAAACGAGGTATGTGGTTCGAATCATTCAATCCCATATGTATTAAAAAAAAGTTTTATCTGTGTAAACTTAAAAAAACTATTATTTAAAAGTATACGATATTCATTCTATATATATTTTTAATGAATCACGGTCTACTTTTTGCCTCTCTCACCGAAACCATTTTACATATCGGAGTTTTTTCGAGTCAATGGGCTTTCTCCTTTTTGTAACTATCACCTATCCTTTTTATTTGCCTAGTGACATCATTTCTTGTAACATACTCGATATGATCCATACCTCAAAAGCAATGACTGATGATGATGTGATTGAACTAAAAACAGTTTTTCACTACTCTATAGGATTACAGTAATTTTTCCACAAGTGATTACAGTTTTTCATTTATTCAAATTTGCATTTCCACTTCTCTCTATAATCCCTTTTTTATGTCTCAAAAGTTTGAACTGGAATGCCACAGAGACAACTGTTAAACAAATTGAAGATGCTTTCAAGGAGTTCACTACAAGGGAGGATATTGTCATAGTGATCTTTAGTCAATACGTAAGTTTTTTTTTTTTTTTTCTGTAACCCCTTTCTTTTCGATGTAAGTCTTGTTAAAACATCATCACTAGCTCGATAGAACCTAGCCCAATACTTATGGGAGCCAAATTATCAAAAAGACTATTAGCCAACTAAAGTACAAGCTCAATCAAGAAGTTTCTTGTAATTTGTAGAGGTATTTAGAATTTTAGATTTGCGTAGACGTTCAAAGAATGCTCTAGAAAGTAATATATATCTAGATATTTTTAGGAACACTCTAAACAAATGCGTGGTCCACATTGTCTAGCACATACTACAAGAAAAACTAAGTGTAGTAGTGTCAAACAAAGAGTCTTGGAGTATTCTTGTAGTCCGAGTTCTAAACACTTGTCTTGTAAATCTCTTCTTAAGTTGTCTCAATAAAAAGTGTCGGTGTTTCTAACAAAAGAGTCGTGTTCAACAAGTATGCAACTTGTTATATTGTGACTAACACTCGATTATGAATTATGATAGGATAATTTGTTCACCTGTTGCTTTTTCTTTCTTCAACAATAATTACTATGATCACCCCCTCATGTTCTGTGGATGAAAACCAATATTTGTTTCTGTTTGATTACACCTTGATATGCTGCATCTCATATCATTAGGAATACTGTTTGTGATTTCAGTTTTCTATATTGGTTTCATTAAAATGTAATACCATCTCTTTGTGTGTTTGTTGCAAACTTGATCAGGTTTATGGTAGATAGTTATAACAAGCCAATTCCTGCAATATTGGAGATTCCTTCCAAGGATCATCCATATAACCCTACTCACGATTCAATTCTTTCTCGAGTAAAGAACCTGTTTTCTACCGAATCGGTGGCGTCTGGGAGGCGTTGAAAAGATACTGCATCATTGTTCGAACTGTTTGTGAGGTCATCCACCTTTTTTGAACGTGGTGCACTCGGTGTTCCCAACTTTCTGCAGTTGATGAGTCTATTCACAAGCATCTTACACTGCCATTGTTCTTGTATCTTAGTCTTTACATTTGTTTCAAGAGAGTTTACATTTTCATAAACCTCCGGTACAAATTATGACAAAAACAAATAAAAGTCCAAATTCGAAAACAGAAATTCAATTACATATATTCATTTTTAAGGCATATCTTAACAAGTAGTTTGGTGTTAGTGTAGATGGCAACTTATTAGCCATTACAATAAACATTAAGATTGATAACTTGCTCAATGACGGCTATCAATATGTTTCTTGGAACAAACTGCTATGAACTTCAGCTAGATCAAGCTATATAACTTCTGCTTCAATTTTTGCTCATCTTTTCTTCATAATTGGTGTTTCATAAAAACTTTTGTGGAACTTACTTAATTGATCAAAAACTTTGGAAAAAAAAAGGTTTGTACTAGGTTTATAAGTATGTGGATAAAGAACATGAAAAGAGTATAAACATGAGTGATCATTTCTCTATTGTGCAAGTTTGTGTTCAAGATATAACTTTCAATACTTTCTTAAACAACTTTAGTGCACCATTTCATTTTCCAATAATGATTCGATTCGTCGGAAACTTGACACGATATACGCGGCAGTGTCGTTACTACTAACAAATGTCCTATTGAGTTGGGATGAATTTTGGAAAAATAAATTTAACATTGTTTTCTTCAACTTGCAGAACAAAGATATGCAACTGAACTATCAAAACATAGCTAGTAAGGTGAGTTTACAGAGCTAAGGTCTCGTCATGAGTTTAAGTTTCAATGTGTTTCAAGTGAGCATGAAATTCCGCCCATTGGTGGAGAAACTAAGGAAAGAAAAAAAAAAATTGAGTGCATCTTAGGTTATATCCATCTTTGTAAAGTTCACTCATTGTTTAATCACAATTTGAACTGAGAGTGAGCTGCACAAAGATAAGTGAAATCATAAAATCTAGGTTGTACCTGAGTCTTGCTTTTTGAAGAACGTAAAGACAAATTTGTATCCTTGAGCATCCCATAACATGTAAAGAAATAACTTTAAACCACAAATGATTGCGTTTTATCCCGCTTGTTTTGCTTTCTATTTTATAACAAAAGCTATGCAACACTAGGAATTCTCAAAGGATCGGCGGAAAAATGCGAGAATAGGGAGATAGAACGGATTCCTTCACATACTTCTTCGAGTTAGTCGTGTCGGGAACCCAATGGATCTCACTCATATTCGGTGTCTCTACAAACACCATGTTGAACTCTCCCACCTTCTCTATCTTCCCTCTCTTCCCTGCCCTCAGCACCAAATTATTGTTTCGGCTGTAGGAGAATATCCCATTCGTCAAGCGTATAATGTCGCTTGGCTCTACGACGTCACACTCGTCTCCCCATAGCTGGAAGTGAACTGCAGCTGTTTGGTCGGCGACCAGTGATTGGCATGCCTTGTTTTGTCCTTCCATTGTTGTTTTGCCTTTATCCAAAACAATGAATTCTGCATTCACATTGTTCTGGGCTGCTGGCACCAAGTCCTTGAGAGATATCATGGTTTATCTGCTTTTAAATTCACAACCAAACAATATTCAACATAGTGACAAACATATATATATCAAATAAGAAAAACCATAGGTGAAAATTGTTGTTCTGGTTAAAATTTCAAAAACAAAATGGTTATCGAAAGTGACTTCAGATTTCAACTTTTGTGTTTATGATTTAGTCTCTAATTTTAGTGTTGGTTGGATTACAGAAATTGAGTATAACCCAGCTAATTAAGACATATATTCTCGAACAATTCATCATAGGATCTTGAACACAGCTAAGCTATAATTCATCATAGGTTCTTGAACAGAGCCTAGAATTAACGATAGCGATCATCTTGTGTTCTAAAGCTTCATTCAGACATTTCTACAAACAGGTAAAGGACACTTCAAATATAACCAATCTGTAAAAGCTAATTCCTTCGATAGACAGAGAAATGAAAACCAGTAACTAAATTCCTTCAGTTTTCAGTGAAGGAAATTCAGGTTCATGATATGAGAAAAATGAAAATCGAACTCGAAGATTTGAAAAGCTCGTAGTTATATGTCAAAATTGCAGTAATCTAAAAGTAACAAAACGCGTAGAAAAAATAAACAGAAACTTCACCGACTAGTTGAGCACTTAGGTTCTCCGGTCCTCACTAGATACTAACATCAAACCAAGACAGACAAACAAAAATAACATCCTAATTACATGCTCATCGCCCCATAATACTAAGCAAAAATTTGGATGTGTATAATATAATAATTCAAGCAACATGTATTCGAGATGACATAAAGTTTATAATATCGTTCATCAGTTACTCATAAACAACTCATAAACAATAACTCATAAGAACATTCAACATGCAATCAACACGAAAGAACAATGAATAACTACAAGCTCAAGTTGTACTGTTTGATCAAGATCAATATATAATTTCAACAATTACGAGATAAATACCAAGTTGAGAACCGCAAAATCCTACCTAAAAATTCTTACATTTGAAGATATAGAATTCCTCGATAAACTGCTTAAAAAACCTACAACAAGTCAATCAAATGATCCTAATAGTCAAAATGAAGAAATTATGACCTAGATTTAACCTTGACTCTCCAAAAACAACCTCACCAATTTAACAAACAGAGTGATACCAATAACAAATAAGTACCCATAAAAATATTTCACAAATAAAAGGATAGGACATTACCCGATATGCAACTTTCCACTAACTCACATTAAAATGATACCAATAACATCCTAAAAAATCCACTTTAAAATTATATTAAAAATATCCAATAAAAATCCATACTATAAGGAGGTTAGTATGCCCCCAAAAATTTATAATCAAAAGAATACTAAGATATTTTATTCAAGTAAAAAAAAAAAAAAAAAAAATCTGAAGAAGCTTACACTTAAAAAGGCTAAAATATGTGTGGCACTTTAATCATTTAACCCAAAAGGCCCAATTTAATTTCTAGATATAGCAGCCCAAATATAAAATGAATGTTTAGCCCAAAACGCACGTAACTAAAGAAAACAGGCCCAACAACAACATAGGTAAAATTTGAATCGAAGTTCCAAATACGTAAAGCTACCTCACAAAGCGGGTCGGGCTACGGGTCAGAATGTGAGGGACTCGGGTCAAGTGTTCAGGCGCGGGTCTGGGTCACGGGTTGACTCATTTTGTGGCATAGATCATTGGAATGGGGTGGAGATCGGCACGCGAATGCTCGGATCTGAGGAAAGACGGCAGGTTCGGGCTTCAATCGATGAACGGAATCTACCTCGAGGTTTTAGAGACGGAATCGGGGAGGAACGAACGGGTCCATCGAGTTTAGTGCGGGTCTGGCTTGGAACGAACGCGAACGAAGTCGTGGGTGGGTGCGGTGTTCGCAACTCGATTTCGCGGCTCCTGAAGTTGTAGAAACGAAAAGATATACTTTCCGAATTTTAAATCCACGATGTCAATATATTAAAGATATTTTTAAACTAACTCCACCTGTTGAATATGTACACCAATTTTTTTATCTTTTAACCATTCATTTATATTGTTATTCATATTTAGTCATTAATATATTTTGTTGTTTTTTTAAATAATTAGCACATTTTTAAGTAATTTAAGTAAACTAGCTCCTATAGTTAATAACTTAAAATATTTTTTAAAATAAAGATAAAACAAAATATTTAAAAAATTAATAATATTTATATAACTTTTTTTATATATTATAATTTTAAAGGAAAAAGATCAATAAATAAATTCATATATAACATATAAAATTTGGAATAAATCATAATTCTTATAATTTTTCATAACAAATGTGATAGCTCTTATTAGCTAAATACACATTTGTAAAATTTTGCCAATATACTTATCATAAAGAATGCATGCACTTAACTTTAAACAATAATTTTATCATCGTAAAACTAAACTTTATTTTGTGCATACTATCAAATAGCATGGTAACAAAAGATCCCTACAAAAAACGATGTTGCAATAAAAAAAAATGAAAGTAAGTAATTTTGTAATAAAGACAATTACAATCATGAAATATATATTATATAAAAAATAAATGTAAACTTAAGCAAAAGAGAAAAACAAATATTTATGAGGAAATTTAAAAAGAATTATATATATAAAGGTCGTTAAAAACATAACCATTCATTTAAAAAAAATTAAATGTAAACTAACACAAAAAGTAAAATTTTTAATTTTATTTGTATAAATTTAATCAATATAAAATGAAGAAGAATAATTAATAATTACATATAATTAATTAATCAAAAAATAGCATACCTAAAATGATAAGAATTCATTAGAACAAAATAATAAAAAAATATATAATTACCTCACATCGTCCTTAAGACTATGAAACAATATTGTTTTTCAATTAAAGTTGTATTACTAAGAAATCTGAAAATATTAAGAAAAATCAATAAATATAAAAAATAAGAATAAAAAACACAACCAAACGGTTAAGAAAATTAAAATTCTTAAAAAATAAAGAAAAAGACATGAATATTAATGAAAAAGGTGAAACAATATAGAAATCGTCTAAAATGATTTTTCTCTTTGTCACACTTTAAACATGATTATATTATATTATATGACATGATATTCAACAAATATATAAATCACATAAAAATAGTAAGGATAATATTATTGCGGGTAACACAAGAAAACAAACATAGTTAACCATATAAATATTTCAATCATGGATCAATTCAATGCTTTGAAAATTGTGTATTGTGAAGTTGGCGAATTCAATCTTTTTAAACATTTACAACTACATAATTAACAATAGATATTGACCAACATTTTATATTTATTTCCACTTCGACTCTATCTTGCAAACATTTACAACTACATAGTTAACGATATTAACTAACATTTTCTATTTATTTCCTTGCGAACATTTACAACCACGTTATTGACCAGCATTTTCACTATTAAAAAAGCCCCGACACTTCTATTTTATTTTCACTTTCATTCAAACTTACAAACAACTACAATAACCAACTCATACTTCTTGGTCAAACAATGTCTGCAACTCCATAATTAAAAACACTAACAAACACTTTGATATTAACTCAACACATAAATTTAAAATCAGGAGAAATTATAATATTTAGATGAATAATGACAAGAATGATTATTTTAAATGATTAGAAATAAATAGTTTTGAAAGAAAAATTATAATAATAACTCGTTTAGATGAGATTGTTTAAATAATGATTATTAAAGTCAATTTATAATACTTCCAAAAAAAAAAAACTTGAATGTTAGAATTAAATCATACTATTGCCAATTAACACATAAAAGTTTTAATAATTTAATAAACTATATAATTAAAACTATAAAGACAAGCTGTATGGACTAAGTTATGGATTAACAAACTGACAAACACAGTATCAGAAAAATGATGTATGGTTCCAGATGGAAGGGAAAGATCAAACAAGGCAGCTTAAAATCCTTACTCAGAAACCAACCAACATTTCATTCATAATAGAAGAGAATTGACTTACCTGTTTACAAAGAAATTGCTTACATGAATTGGGCAGAATAGCACCCCCAATATTAATATCTTCCAAATTAGTAAAAACAAAAAAAATGGAGAAGTAAGATTTCTAAGCCTCCCAATGAAACTACTTTATTACTCTCCAGTGTAGATAGGCAGAAAAAAATAACTTAGTCCTTGTGTGAGTAGGTGTCTGCTGGAAGGAACTTGGCATATCGCTCGGCCTTAGCTCCTGATTTGTGTTCGTAATATTCGACAACAGCAGCACCAGCAAGAGCGGCCAAGGTCAAAGCCTGTGCGTGCAACCTGTTGGTGATTTTGAAGAACCAAACATCAGGATCAGAATTCAAACAGAAACATGAAAAATATTGCCAATATAAGTCATTTAAAATGCTCTGGTATAGAAAAATTTCAACACGCTCCACTATTTAAATGCAACAAGAAGACATGAAAAAGAAAAAAATAAAAATAAAACGTATGGTTTGTATAACATAGCTCAACCAGCACATAAAATATAGACTAATGACCTTAAAACATTCTACCCCAGTTGTAGTTGAACAAAAAATATATACATTCAATTTTGATCCTCAAACTTCTATAAGTATTTTATTTTGATCTCTAATATTTGATCCATAATCCTTCTTGAACTTTTATAAACTTTCTATTTTGGTTGTTAGGTTGAAATGATTAAACTCTACTAAGTTCATGTTTAACCCTGATCATAACGGTGACAAAATGGATAATGGATATGATATATAGAGCTCAATAGGAATTCCAGAGCTAATATTGAAGTTGCATACCATTTTCAATAATTCAACATGACATTGAGAAATAGAAATAGACGAAAGGTGATTAGTAACATACATGCAATTACTTATGATCATATAATGAAAGATGGTGAAAGAAAATATTAAAAGATGTCCTGAATCATTTTTTATAAGATAGCAACAGCTTTCATCAAAAAAGGCACCAAACGAGCCAGAGAATAGCCCTAGGGACAAAGGGACAAAAGGAACAACGCATCATTTTTCACAAAAAAATCGGCAAATAAAGGCCCTCAAACCTATGATCTAAGGGGAAGGAATACATAGAGTAGTAACCATCCATCATAGTTTATCATAGTTTTGGCCTAATGGTTAAAAGAGAGCTTTGGGATCTAGATTATGCTTTCAATCCATAATGATCATCTACCAAGGAATTAATTTTCTAGGGGTTTCCTTGATGGCTAAATGTTGTAAGGTTGGTGTGCATGTAAGCTCACCGAAACGAAAATCCCACGGATATAAAAAAGAAACATAGAGCAGTAACAATTTAAAAAAAGAAACAAAATGTGTGGGCACTCCAATTAGATGCAATGAACTAACCATCATGGAGTGACCTAGTGGTCAAAAAGGGCTTTAGGTGCTTAAGGTGATGGGTTAAATCCATGATGGCATCTACCTAGGAATTAATTTCTTAGGTGTTTACCGGACATCCAAATGTTATTAGATTATATCCCGTTGATAATAGTTGCCCGAATAGTCACAGATATATAAAAAAAAAATGCAATGAACTGTACAAGGTCACAAGAGCACAAAAGCTAATAATGTTTTGGTGTTCATCAATAAAAAACACTCAATCATATGACGGAAAACATGTTATAGGAGAGAAAAAAAAGGCTGAGTTCTGCCCGAAAGCTACAGCTTTCAGAATTCTAGGGCAAAAAAAAAAGCATGATCAAACATGACCAAAATTGTTTTACTAAAAGAAATCATGAACTTAATCATCAAGAACACAACAACAAACTTAACCTTTCCAAGCCATCCAAAATATCATCCGTTCAAACAATTTTAAGAGGAAAATCATCTTTGTTTTTTAAGCAAATCTCTCGAACATACTCAAAATTTCGAAACTCAGCAAGATCTCCAAAAGAGGGGATGAATTATGCAGACTTTCATCCAATAACATCAGTCACTAATTCATTCCAGTACAAAAACTCCATAAATAGGCAGCATTAGCAGAAACACAAATCCAGTAAGGAAAAACATCAACAATTAAACAAAAGATCAGAAACTAACCTAGCATGGATGATCTTCACGCTGGTCTTCATGTTAGGTTGAGACCAGTTGTACGCAATAGAACCAGCGATCCCACTAAGCCACAGAGACCCTTCACCCCAAACAACGACAATAATGTTCAATAAGAACCCAAAATCAAAACAGAACTACAATCAGAAAAGAAGACACAACCAATCGAAAATAAGGAAAATATGAAACAAAGGAGACGATTGATTAAGTAGATTTACCGACGGTGCGAAGCTTGTGCTCGGTAACCCATGCCCTGAGAGATTCGAACTTGCCCTTTGATTCGGCCATTGATGACTGGAACAGAGATTGAAGAAAAAGAGGAGAGAAATACCGCAGAGATTTCTACGGTAAAGGGAAGATGGTGAATTTATATAGACATATTTAAAAGAATGGAAGAAGAGGCGAAATTGTCGAACGCCTGAAATTCGGTGGGCGGCGGGTTTGGGAAGCAAAACCACGTAATCAATTAACATATATTTTTACAAAAAGAAAATAAATATAAATATAAATATATATATATTGTAATTTATAATAATGGAGAAAAAGATTCCAAGTTATGATTGGTTAGTTATCAAATTTATACTAATACAATAGAATTATTGTTTTTGCTAATTTTTTCTTAGAATAATTAACATCATCAAAAAATAAAAATATATTTTTACATTTAAAAATCAGAGAATTACTCTTTTATTTGTCAATTAATTTTGAGAAGAAAAGTAAGATGAGAAAATAATAAAAACTAATGGTATGTGTAATCTAAAATTTTAAAATTTTAGGCTTTCATCTTTTCAAATTTTAATCTTAGATATTATTTTTTCTAAAAAAAAAAATAGTTATGTTGTTGAATTTTGAAAATAATTACATTTTATCTCAAAAGAAAAAACATTTTTTTCCTTAAAATAAAACAAAGAAATTCGAAGATCAAGTATTCTTAAATTCCCAATATATATATTTATTTATTTATTTTTTAGTCTGATCTCTAAATCGAAAATATAATTTTAATTGTTATTGGGGTTGGGTCAAGTAAACTTATTGATGCTGATTATTCATATACCATTTGAAATATTATAAAAGAAAAATAATATATGACCTTAATTGCAGTACGCTAATAGTATGTAATTGAAAATGAGTAAAAGTAAATTTGTGTGTTTTGAAATTAGAAAAGTTAATATTTAAATGGAAGTTATTTTGAATGTCGCGTTTTAAAATCACATATTCAAATAGGATACGTTGGTCATAGTTCACCAAACACACAAAGAGAAGGGGTCATCAATCATCACAATAAATAAATGCATTTTACCTTTAATTTTAAATATGGTCAACTTTCTTTATTATTTGGAACCAAATTGCATTTTACAAATAACATACACCTACACTATTGTATCTAATTAACTATTATCAACGGTATTTAAAATAAACATTTATTTTAAGTATTTATAAATAATGATTGCAACAATCAAAAACTTGTTGGGATGAATTTTTTTTAAGAATATTTAGTAGGTACTAATTTGAAATACTAATTGAAATCTCACAACAAACATTACAATTGAGCTCAATTTGGATAAAGTATAACTTGACAACCAAAAGATTAGATATTCGAATTTCTAAATTCTCTAATTCAAAAAAAAAGTATATATAGAATTAAATATTTTATTTTAACCAAATGAATTAATTATCATGATGTTATAAAAAGAAGATTTCTACTTTATTGTTGAATCAGATTCGACCATGGTTATTAACAATTTGGTTCGTGTTGAAGAGAATCGTTCAGAGCTTGCTATAGTGGTGAAGGAAATTTAATTAATGCGAGAAAACTTGATTCGTGGTCTTTTATGTGGTGCAATCGTGATTCATAGTTTGGCAAATGAAGCTCTAAAATATGAGTCTCGAAATTTGGTTGGATTGAAGAAATTTGGGCTAATATAACTTCTTTTTATTTAAGCTGACCTAAATTCTATTTTATGTGAGCCAATTACTTGAACATAGTAGGTATTTTTCTACTCTGTTTCCAGAGAAAGAAAAAAAAAAAATAATAATAATAATATGTATATATATGTTCTACCTGGTTACTTTAGGGTGATTTATTTTAATTATACTTTTTTTTTTCACTAAAAGTAATTCATTTAAAATAGATTTCTTTTTTATTTAATGGCAATTCTTCCTCATTTTAAAAAGTAACGGTGACTTCAAATTCACCACCAGCTTCACCTCCAAATCCATCCCATAATTCACCGTCATGGTGGCATCCGAATCCACCTCCAGCTGCCTCATCACCAAGTCACCTATCTTGAAGATATGTCATTTTTTCTCCTTTAAAAATGCAAGGATTCGTAAACACATTTATATAATATATGGATTACTCTTCTCATTATCAATTAATTTTGAAAATCATGTGTTACAGTGATAGATCAAGGGAGACTAATAAACTATATGCCATACCAAAATAATGAAAACGAGATTGAAAGACGAGGTCGGAGCCCTTTGTCTATGGCTTTGCCGGTTTGCCTTGCAAGATCTCGCTTGTTAATGATCGATGAGGGTGAATTTGAAGACACGAGATGGGGACATGGGGAAGTGAGCTGAGGGTGAATTTCTTGGTAGCGGCTGTATGTTTCATCTTTTTCAGTAAAATGCGTTTCTTATGTGTCATTTCGGCTAAACTACATAGATTAAAGGATGCATCATATCGGTTTCATTCTTTGGTCCTCAAAGACATTGTTTCATAAGGCCATGAAGAACTGAGGACGTTATTCGTGTCTATGCAGCGAGCTCATTAGCAAAGAGACACAAGATGGTTTCCAATGCAGGTGCCTAGTGGTAATTAACATTTATGTAGGTTCGAATCCCGCAACCTGTAAGTCTTCATTAACCACAGGAGCTCACAAAAATGAATAGAAAGAAATAACTCTCACCACAATTGTATACAATTTATGAAAGCTTTCTAGCTTGCACCTTTTAAAAACAAATCACCAACTAAAATGTGGCTTACAAGCTACAATTTGAAAGATTCTCTTCGTCTTTTTTCTTGCCGTCGTCCTTGTTGCTATCTTCGTTCTCGTTCTCGGGAAGGCCCTCGTGTTCGAAACCGTGTTGTGAGTCCTTCGCTCAAATCAAATCAAACTGGATTGACATCAATAGCATTCTCCTGGTTTGTCTTAGTTTTAGAGTCAAGATAGTTTTGATAAATATAAGAAACAAATCCCCAAAGAGCCAAAACCAAAGCCATGGCCTTCACCCCATCCATTTTGTCATGAAAAAATATCACAGCAAGAATTGGAACCACAGGCAAAGCCAATGTACTAATCACATTAGAGAACAATGAAGAAACCTCAAAAATCAACCCCAACAAACCAATGGAGGAAACCTGCCATGTCACTGCAGTCCAAACCAAAGTCATCACATATGAAACTCTCCCTTCACCATAGGCCATCATCTCATCTCCCAAACCTCTCCATTCCCCACTTCCAAACAGACCAACCACGCAACCGCAACTAGCCACGAACGAAGGATATATCTGCATATCCAACACCGTGGAAAACGTTTCACTCTTTAAAACCTTCTCAAAACACACCTGAAGAAGACAGAGATACAACGAATAAGCGGCAGATGCGCCGAGTGTGCAAAAGAACCCGATCACGTACTTCCCTTTACTAGACCGAGCCATGGCGCTTGACTCGGAGTTGAATGCTAGAAGTGACGCCGAGACTGTTAGGAGGACGAGAGAGTTGAGGATATTGGGAGTGAATTTTTGAGCATTGAGGAAGAAGCTGAAAAGGGCATTGAAAGCCAATTGAGTTGCACAAAGAAGAGAGTAAGTAGAGACAGGGAGATAGAGAAGGCCATAAGAATACATCAAGTTGTCACCTATTAAAAGAAGACCAAAAGCAAAGCAAATGAAGGCAAATGTGAAGAAGTTTGGGCGTTTGGTTGAAGGTTTTGTGGGTTGGGAAAAAAAGCAAAGCAGGGGAAGGAGAATTGGGAAGCCAGCTGATTGAACCAATGTGGCCATCCATTTGCTATTCCCTCCCTTGTCATAATAAAGTCTTCCCAACAGAGTTGCTGCAGATTGGCCACACACAAGAAAAAGGATGTAAAGGCCAATGCGAATCCACCACGTGTATCGTTCAAGTTTTCGAGTTTGGTTTGAATTTTGCTCCCTTTGGTTTCCTGAACAAAATCCACATGATTTCAAAATAAATACACAAATCTCACTTTAGAAAGTGAGAACGACTCCTAGTAATTGTTTTTTATAAAGGAAAAAACTTGTATACTTGTCCATGAGTATGTGATACCTACATTTTACTTATGTGCCTTTGGCACCACACAATTTTTTTTCTCATTTTTCTTTTAATATTATGTTTTTAAAGAAAAAGATTTGTGTGGAATCAATAGTACGTACCACTACTCTAAGCTAAGCACGCTTAACTATGAAGTTCTTTCGATTGTGTCATCGAAAAGGAAGGTGTACCTTGGTGGTATAAGTAGTACAAATCAATTCTCTTAAACTTTAACCATAGGACTATATCCCAAGATCCTTCTCATTCGGATGTGGACTCTGTTCATTCATGTATCCCTCTTAATCCCGTGCGTTACAGTTTACCTCAGATATTTAAAAAAAAAAACTTCAATACATCTTTCGATCTAAATTACATAAAAATCCGATATGAAAATATAAAACAATATTAACTAATTGTAAAGGTTTTGGGGGCGTTACCCTCGAACCCTAGTGAGTATGAGTAGCGCAACATAATTTCACATAATTTATATGTTATATAATAATAAATACCATTAAAAAGTGGAAAAGGATATTATATTGTACCTCTTATATGAAGTTGAATTTCTTCAGTTGCCTCCATGACGATTTTGAGGATATGTCTGAAGAAAAGAAGTGTGTTTGGATGCTGGGAAAGTGAAAGAAAATAGATTTGTTGTAGGTAGGAGAAGTAGTGAAGGGAAGTGGAATTTATAAAGTCTGGAACCGACGAGAATTGGGGTAGGATTAGTTTGACTGAAATTACAAACACATGGAATAAAAAGTCAAAGTATGAAGTGCATTTTATTGGCTGTGGGGGGTTGAAAGTCAAAGTGTTTGAAACTCTATCCTATTTCAATTCATGCCATGGGTGGGCATGAATTAGAATCACAAAATAAGAATTAACACAATTTTGGTGCTATACAAAAGTTTGCTTCCTTATCTTAAAACGCCGACTATTATTACGGGCGTTTGTTTGCAACTAATACTTCCAACAAAATCTGCAATTATTACCGTTTAAAAAAAAAAAAAAAAATAGTTATTATCCAAACATAGTTATTTTACAATTGAAAAATCTGTTTTATACAAATTAAAATTTTAGGATCTTAACTGATATCAAATTCTATTATATTTTTAAAAATTAAATTTGCCAAAAAGATCTTCTATTTAAGATCCAAATTGAAATAATTCGTTAATTTCAACATTTTTTCGCATTTAAAATGTGATTTTATTTAGTTTTTCTTTTTATAAATAAAATTTTTTTTTGTAAAGAATAACAGAAAGCAGACGGGAGAATCAGTGGATGTTAATGGCAAATATTGACTTATAAATCAATGTTAATGAATGAAGTTTATTCCAGACGCGTGGCCGGGGGAAATTACGTTTTGAACACAAGTCGGCAGGTTCTAGACGGAAGGGTAAAAGAGTAAAATGCTCAAGTCCCGAATGAAAGCATGACGGTTAAAAGCACAGGATTCTAGCCCAAGCGGCACTATAAAATCCTGGTTTTTGTTTAGCGCTCTTGAATTTTCCAGAAGCTCCCAAATCATCAAGATCCTGCTCTGTTTTCTCTCTACTTCTAAAATCACCAGGTTCGGAATTTTCTCTTCTAATTTGCATTATTCTTTTCGAAATTTTTGTTTTAGATTATTGATTGTAGATTGAACAAGAAAAAAAACAAAAAGATCTCGTCACTTCGCGTGTTGATTTTTTTTTTTTTTCATTTCGATTTTGTGTTAATTTTGATAGCCATGGTGATGGCTGATGACTATGGTTATGGCTCAATAGGTTATTCTCCTCCTTCCCTATTTTGAATCTATACGATGTTGTTTCATTTGTATCATGCAAATTTTATTGACAGATTTACTCTTATCCTTTTTCTCAAGATTTTGTTTTTGTTGTACGCGAGAAAGGAGACCATGAGCAGCAGAAATAGTCGCACCATCTATGTTGGTAACCTTCCTGGAGACATTCGTTTGAGAGAAGTAGAAGATCTGTTTTACAAGGTTTGATTTCTTCGAATTGTTAATTATCTTTGTTTTATCATCTTAACAATTTAATAATTCTTGTTGTTATGTTGAGTTTGTCCCGACTAATACTAGTTGGATTGCAGTATGGACCCATTGTCGACATTGATTTGAAGATTCCTCCACGCCCACCGGGCTATGCTTTTGTGGAGGTGAGGTTAACTCCTGACGCATTTGGAATTTGGAACCCCGTTTTGTGGCGAACATGTTTTATCGGAGTCTCTTCAATTTTTTTTTTATATAATTTTGGGTGTTTAAATAATTCAAGCATCTGCACTGAGCTGTTGGTGGTTCTTAATGGCAAACAATTATTATCTTCTTAATTTTCAGTTTGAAGATGTTCGTGATGCTAAAGATGCAATTTATGGCCGAGATGGCTATAAGTTTGATGGATCTTGTTTACGGGTACAAGTTGCATGCTTTTTTATATTATTATCCTGTGTTTTTTATTTAATCCGTGTATCAAAATATAATGTTGCATTGCTTGTTTTGTAGGTGGAATTTGCGCATAGTGGGAGGGGACATTCCTCTTCTGTAGATCGTTATACTCACAGTGGGAGTAGCCATGGTGGTGTTTCTCGGCGAACTGACTATCGTGGTATGTATTTTATTTACTTGCAGTGTGAAAGTATAATGTTGTGACGGTATTTTGTTTGTACAGTTTTGGTCACTGGATTACCTTCTTCTGCTTCATGGCAAGACCTGAAGGTAAGCACAATATTTCTGTTTCGGGAAACAGACTACTAATATAAAAATTTATCTATTTCTTTGTTTAATCATAGCTTCCTTGATAAATATAAACAAAATACGTGGCTTGTTCTCCTTTTTATTGATAGTTTTCTTTGTGGATTTAGGATCATATGCGTCGTGCCGGTGATGTCTGCTTCTCTGAAGTCTTTCGTGATCGTGGGGGTATGTCATATGGACTTATTTGTCCTAAAAATACTTGTAACATATGGCTCTGTGCAATTGTCATTCGAACTCGTGGTGTCTTTTTTTTGTTGTTGCTCGAAGCACATGTTTTAAGACAAACTTTATGCAGATTGATTATTGTACACTGTACAGCTATAGCAACCTTCATACCTTGCTTAAGTGACAATCATTTTTATTTCTAAACACCTTCGATGGTGGCCACCTACTTAGGAGTTAATTTTTTATGAATTTTTTGATCATCTTATGTTTTAATCGTCAAGTGACAGGTTGGACGATTGTCTCGTGGTAATAGTCGATGTGTACTTAAGTTTGTCCTGATTCATGGATTAGAAAAAAATCTAGATTAATGGTATGCAGTAAGCTAGTTTAAAGGTCGATTGATCTGAAATCCTCGACTTCCTAAGTACATGGGATGAGATAATACAAGTTTTATTTTCATATTTGGATCAATAATTCCAATCACAAGAACACGTTACTCGAATCTCCCTTGGTCATGTCTGGATGCTCTTGTAACTGCCTTCTTTTTTTTTTTTTGCCATTCCATCTAGTTATTAATGTAAAATTATGATTTTTAGTTTAATTTTAATCTCCTGCTATTGAAATGGAAAGATTGAGTTGGAGGATCCATTTCACCTCATGAGCTTTGATGTTCTGAACATATTGTGTGCGTGTATTTTCAAGTTTTTTCTATCTCAAGCATCTTTTCTGAGGAAGATCCAATTCCATTCACATTTTTGTGTATATTTTAATTTCTTAACAATTATGTTCACGACATTTATAGCTATTTTTTGTCCAAAGAAAGAATAAAAAGTTCATTACTATTTTTAAAGTTTGTTTTTAATGGAAATCCTTGCAGGGATGGCCGGAATAGTAGATTATACGAACTATGATGACATGAGATATGCTGTAAGTGTCTTTTTATAGATTGTTTTCATTTTGACTCATAATACATTTCCTTGAGGATTTTCTTCATGCTAATGGTGATGGTCTTTGTTTTGTATTTTGTGTCTGGTTATATGT
Source organism: Cyclanthera cordifolia (assembly GCA_037832605.1). NCBI lineage: Eukaryota > Viridiplantae > Streptophyta > Magnoliopsida > Cucurbitales > Cucurbitaceae > Cyclanthera > Cyclanthera cordifolia. The sequence continues at coordinate 506,576 of JBBMEG010000009.1, read as the reverse complement.
TATTCATTTTTTAACTTGCAATCTGGCTTCTTTATGCAGATAAGAAAACTCGACAACTCTGAATTTCGAAATGCCTTTTCTTGTGCGTATGTACGGGTATGTGGACTGGAAGTTTATTTATTGTGCTAAATTCTGTTTTGTTACTAATAATGTTGTGTAACAATACACACAGGTGAAGGAATATGACTCTAGGCGCAGCTTTTCCAGAAGTCCATCTCGTGATTATTCAAGAAGTCCTAGTCCTAGTCCTTATAGGGAAAGAGGCCGAAGCCACAGCCGAACTAGAAATCTAAGTCTCGGTCGAAACCATAGCTGTAGCCATAGCGGCAGGAGCACAAGGTATGTTTTGATTTTCTTGCAAATAAAGACGTAAGTGGAATCATGGAAAACAGACTATGATTTCTTGCAAATTGAAGACCCAAATTTTGATCCATGAAAATTGAAAATGACGCAGTTTTTTTTTTAGTCCGTCTCCTAGGCTCAAGCACTCACGTCGGTCACTGTCAATTTCTGGAGAATCTCGATCAAAGTCTCTTTCAAGGTTGGTGAATTCCTTCTCCCTATGATTTAATCTTCCTTTCTGAAATCATTTATGAATTTTCACTGTTGCTTTGGTGCTATTCTTCATAAGAAGGATTAGAGTCGTGTAATGTTCCCATCCCATTGATGATGAAGTCCACATGGTTTCCTTATCACTTTAATCTGAACAACTTAATGAGCTGACAGTTCTACAATTATGATAAGTTCTGCAAACTGACTGCCTATTGTATTGGACATTTCGTTTTTGTGGTTATCAAGTCTCTTCATTATACATAAAAAAAAAACTTCTTATATGTTGTTTTTTGTTGGAAACCTTGTGTGGTAACACTTCTATTTCCTGTTTTTCAATTTTACTGTAAATAAGGAATGTTATGAAGTCAAAAAACAGGTTATTTATATATGAAAATTGATTTTCTAGTAGAATTTTCCATTTTTGGAAGAAAGAGTAACAATGCTTTTCTAGTAGAACTTCCCTTTTTTGAAGAAAGAGTAGAGAACAAAAGATGAAAATGCTACATGCATGTACGCGTTCACTCTTCTTGAGAAAAACAAGTAGAAGGGGGAAAAAGAGCAAAAGAGAAGGTGGTAACTATCCGAGAATTTTGCTTGTTGTAGACATTGTTTTAATGCAAAAATACTAAAATTCAATTTGGTCCTCAAGCATTCAAAAGAGGACCAATGTGTTTAATTCTTGAGAACTCCTACCTGTAATCATTCATTCTCTCCCTGGGGTTAGTCTATGAAATAAATTTCTTATCCCAACAAATAAATAAATAAAAGAGATAACCCCTTCTTAAATTGAGCAATTTCCTCATCCTTGGTTGAAAAAATTTTCAAATAATTTATGACTCGTTTCTCTGTGCATGTTCGGGGTTAAAAAAATAGAGGCTTGTGGGTTTTTGAGCGGTCGGAACTTCATGCTATGGATTTGATAACTGTATGGTTGTTGTTGAGTATCCTTGTTGCTTCGCTAGTACTGTACTCGACTGGGTGATAGCTCGAGTTGATTAAAACTATTTGAGTGTTCTTTCCTCTCCCTGTTTTGTTGCTTAGCTGTTTATTTGCTTAAATTTTATAGTTTTAATCAGCTCTTGACGACCTGGGACATAAGAATAGATCTTTGAAGCCAGTCTTCTATGTGTGAATATTGTTGAGTGTGGACAATTTGCTTGCACTTTCAGCTGTGTGTAGACCCAAGATTCTCTATACATACTTTATATTCCTTTTATTTTGATTGCAGGTCTAGGTCGCTATCAGGGTCAAGATCGAGGTCAGCATCCCCAATTACATCTGTAAGTAGCCTTCCCCTCTCTCCGGACATGCTTGGGTTCATGCAAAAGATTTCCCTTTTGATTCTCATTGTTTGGTTAACTGCAGCGTCGTTGGAGCAGATCTCATTCCAAGTCTAGAAGCCTGTCACGATCGCTTTCGCCTGATGTAATACCCCCTTTCTGATATTTACACATCCCCGGACTTGGGTAACATTTCTTTCCGAACTTTGTATAACTTATTTAATTTTTGACTTCAGGCGAGATCCGATCGAAGACGAAGCCGAAGCTGGTCTGTTGATTCCAGGGACCGATACTCAGAATAGGGCATTGTTTCTGAGGACAGTAAAGCGTAGTGACGCTGGGTATATTTGGATTGAACGTAGTATGTGTTATGGGTGACTTTGTATTAACCCAACCAGTACTTTATATGTTGGCACATTATTTAACTTTAGAGTGACTACTTGTATATTGAAAATAAGTCTCTTCGGATTGAAATTTGAACGATTTATTGTCTTTGATCTGAGTTTATATCTATCATTTGAAATTAAAATATAACATCAAAGTTCACTTTTTTTGGCTCATGAAAAAATGCTAAAGAACATACGGAGGATCCTACAATTTTTTTCATGTATGCGGTTGAATTTATGAGTAACAGTTGATTTTTTTTTTTTTTATTTAAATTTTTTATAGTAACAAAAGATGGGAAGAGTTAAATACAATGGCCTTGTTAAAGTTTGGAAGTATGAGTTTTTACCAGTTCTTTAGGTTCACTGACTTTCAAAAAAAAATTAAGGGTAAATCTAAAAACTAGTCGGTAGGGACTTTTATATTTTAAGTATTAAATTTTATATTTTTTTAAAAGATTAAATTCTAGATTTTAAAATCATAACAATTAAAGGAGATTTAATTTATGACTTATCCTTTTTTTATTATTAATTTGATTGATAATTCCAATCAAATTATTGCTATTTTATACCATAAAAATATATAAATTACTTTGAACGATTCTCATTGCACTTTTGAAAAACACACAAGAATTCATACAGTAGTTGCTGATAATGTTGATAAAATATGTATCCGAAGAATCCAAAACCATAAGCTGAGCCTGCTCATACATTACTGAAACCATCATATTTCTCTGTGTACAAACAACTATTACTGCAAGAATACATCTCACCAAATTTAATTATCTGACCCTTTGGAGGGTTAACCCAAATAAGTCCAACATATTATGAACCGGAATGTGACCTACAAATCTCAGTTTTTTCCATCCAATTCATAATGTTATTCTGTAACCTCAAGGGCAGGAAAACTCAAGGGAGCCAAGTTCATCTTCACACTAATCATATCAGCAGCCCAAGCGAGCTTTTTTTTTATCGGCTGCTCTCGGCATTTAGAGTCTATCGACACTGCAAAGACTCAGCCATTACGTATCTCATTCAGTACATAAATTTCAGAGTCACTGTAGTGATAGTTTTTGCTTCACTGGAAAACAATAAGTAAATGATGGTCTATGACCAGTTATGTGACGATGTCCTCTCGGAACCATGCCTTTGACGAAAGCTGCTGGACCTGATGCTTGGATCAGAAACCCTGGCACCCTGATGAATCTCTCCCCAACCTGGATCTCTCTCCATCTGGCCAAACCCAAAAAGCAAGTGATCTCTTTCCCACGCATGAAAGCGATTTGGCACAGTGTTTTCCGGTTGGAAATTACGGCCAGATGATGCTGATGAGTAGAAATAGAAGCCACTGGGTTGGTCAGATGATGAGGCTATGGATGCATGTGACATCCCTCTGTGACTACTGGATCTTCTGGCACTAGATACTGCAGGTGTACGAATGGTTCCCGTAGTGCCAGGTTGTTGTTGATAATATGCTTGGAGGGCTTGAACCCGGTCACGTGCACGTGCATTGCTGCCCGGATATGGAGGAACCATTGAGGAAGCAACTGAGCTCCCAACCCTTGCACCAGAACTGCATGAATCAAAAGATCTTGTTCAAATGCCACCATTTTATCACTTCAAATTACAGGGTTTATCTCTGTATGAAAAACGAGCAAATGGACTATTTCTCAAAATATTTGAGAACTAAAAGGTTGTATTAAGTAATATAGAAGATTTAAGCCCTATTCCTACAACAGGCAAACAATTAGGCATCACACACAGCTATAAACACCATGGTATTGACCAATGGGGTCCAAGTACCTTCTTGCCCACAACCCACCAAAGAGGAAAGAATCTTTTCTTCTTGAGGTAAGGAAGGTGCCTCAATGCTGCATTGTGTAATGTTAGACAGAGGAATTCAACTGGTTATATTCATTTATGCTGAGGCATACAGTTGAATTATGTAAACCATCAATCAACCTAAAAGCTTAAAATACTTTCTAATACATACCTATGACCAACAAAGAAAGGATGTAATACACTCCCGGATCTCATTAGTTCAGAACCGACTCTAGCAGCAGATCTTTGGACAACAGATGCAACCGACAGCTGATCGGCACCAGCAACACGATTGTTTGTTGTGGAAAAGGGTGGTGAATGATGCTCCCAATTTTGATAATGAAGATCCACTGCAGGAAATGCATAAGAAGATGGTATTTCACTGGGTACTGATAGACCATTCCAATGACCGCTGAAATTCGAAGCTTCAGAAGCACTTGAACTTGACGAAGAGGGATGAATAGGTCCAAAGTACGCTACATACGGGCAAGGATGAGGTGCAGACGATACTGCTGTCTGTTCGGCGAAAATTGCATGTTGTCCCAAAAGGTCGTGATCTGCATCACAACATTACCAACCCAGTCAAATTTGGTTGCTTCCTCAAACTAAAGCTAAAATATGAATCAACATTTGCTGCAGGGAAAGGAAATCTTACAAGCAGTTGACGAAAAGTCGCCATCCCTGAAAAAGTTGAAATGAAAAAATCAAGACAGAAGAAATAAGATTCTATACCTCGCAACAATAAAAGACGCAACGAACCTCCATCTTTCAAAATGTTAAGCCATGATAGTAATTTTCTATTTGCAACAACAAAAATCTGGGTAAATTTCTGCTCCCTAGCAAGCATATATATGGAACCCAAAAATTTCAAACAATATAAATATGAATCTCTCAATCATTCTCAGCAGCTGTAGTTGATGAGAATAAGACCACAGAGAAAAGGAAAGGTTCTTCCCTAGCAACATGGTATATTCATTGAAAATTGTCTAACTGGTGAACATAAGGCAACCAAACAGACGTTCAACATGGTATATTGACACCTATTAATACCAAGCTACTACAGGAAGAAAACCAACAAGTGAGTCTCCTTCTTCTGATAGTGATCTTTCAATTTTAGTCATTTCTTCCTACTTATTCTAAAAGAATCCAAGCAGCCGCTTCAGAGTCAGTTGAGAAACAGTTGATTTAAGGCATTCATTCTTCCTTCTTGGTTGATTTTTGCAAGGGCAACCCTCTCTTAGCCTCTCTCTTTATAAGAATGGCTGAAGAAGAGCAGCAGCTTTAGAATTGGAGATCATTTAGAAATCTAAAGATGACTGAAGGAGAGCTAAATTTTGGATAGTCAGCAGAGCATAACAGCCCAGGCCAGTACTACATGGTGCGGTGCTTTATATCTCAATACTTATGTCACTTCAGTAATTCATAGTGACCACCTATCTAGGAAATTATGTCTTATGAATTTCTTGATATCTAAATATTATAGGATCTGACAGTATGTACCATGAAAATAGTCGACATGGACAAAAGCTCTCACTTGCGAGAATTGTGGGGGGAGTCATCCTCAGAGGAACTTCCCAAATGAAAAGATCCAGATATACTGCCACACATTGTGCAACTAATGTTGATATTGCAAAGTCTACTCAAAGGTTCATACCATATTGTACGAGGTGGGTAATATATCTTAAAGAAAACTAAGGCACCCCAACAATAATTAAGATTCCAAATATGAATTATGGATAAGAAAAAAGGTATTAAACAAATAAAAGAAAAAGTCCTAAAAAATCTCTCCTTCCTTCGGAGAGAAATATTTAGATTATGCCTTGGCATGACCTAAATATTGAAGCCCACACATGTGGCCCAATGTAGGCCACAATTTATTCTATTTTAACATCAAGAAAAAAAAAGTGCGGTCCATATTAGGCCACATGTGCGGGCATTAATATTTAGGTCATGCCTAGGACCTAAATATTTCTCTTCTTCAAATTGAAGGTAGCTCAGGCAACCTTGTAAAATCTACACATTTAATCAAAATGAGATTTCCAAATCAACACATTTGTTTGCAACTAGTATGAAAAAACAGTAAACTTGCATGAGATAAAAAATTTATGCGAGTAAACTTGCATAAGAGTGCAAAAATATTATGTAACCAGACACAAAATGAACTTGTCAAAGACGTCCAAAGAAGAATATTAAACTTGATGAAGGAAGGATCAAATGTCAAATGGATTCATCTCAACTTCCTTAGATCTTTAATGAGAAAATCAAAACTTACTCAAATGAAGAAGGAAGTCGAGCTAAGCTGCCAAAAGGACACCATTGAACTCCAAAGGCCTGTAAAAAAACCAAATTCCAGCTAAATTTTGGTGTAAAGAATTTAATACTACGAGTAAACAAGCAAGTCGTTGACCTAAGAGTTTAAACATGAATTAGCAGTTTAGCATATGAAAGTTAAGAATGTGTTTTATGATCTTCAGACTCGAGCACATTTCATTTCAAAAGTAATAAAAAAAAGTGAAATCATTTACTTTCAAACATAGACGCCTTTTCAAATGATAAAACTTGCTGTCGTTAAAACACGAAACTACCAAACAAGGCCACAAACAGATTGGCCACCCGAACACAAGATGGACCATAAAAGATAAGAGTACAACAATAACTAATTAAAACTTAAAGAAAATAATAATAATCAGTGATTAAAAACGGAGCCACAATTTTTCATAATCTATAATCAAAAGCATTACAGTGAGACGATTCCCAAACATCCTCCCC
>JBBMEG010000009.1:483917-499671 GCA_037832605.1 Cyclanthera cordifolia | reverse complement strand
TGACCGTGTGGTTGCTGGCTGGAGGGAGAGAATTCCCTCGAACGTTCTTGATTTGGTGTTGTTTGAGCATTTAGGCTCTGGTTCGGTTCTTAATGAAATTCTATTTCCGTTCAAAAAAAAAAATGATAGAAAGATTCCAAGTGCTGATATATATCTGAAGAATCCAAAACCAAAAGATGGCACTTCTCATACATTACTTGAAACCATCGCATTTCATTGTTTACAAATAAACACTGAATATTTTCAACTATCACTGCAAGAATACACTTCACCAAATTTAATAATCTGATCCTCTAGAGGTAAACAAATAAGTCCAACATCTTATGAATTGGATGGAAACAGCTAAGGGAAGTCGCCTACAAATCTCAGTCTCCCCCCATCCAATTCATAATGTTATTCTATAACCTCCAGTGCAGATAAACTCAAGTCCATCCTCATCACACTAACCATATCGGCAGCCCGAGGCAAGCACGCGTTTTTTTACTGGCTGCTGCTCTCACAGCATTTAGTCTTTATCGGCGCATCAAAGACAGCCATTACATATCATCTCAATAATTACATAAATTTCAGTTTCAAGTCATCATAGTGATAGTTTTTTAGCTTCACCTGAAAACGATAAGTAAATGATGGTTGGTCTCTATGACCAGTTTTGCGATGATGTCCTCTCGGAACCGTGCCTTTGGCGAAAGCTGCTGGACCTGATGCTTGGATCAGAAACACTGGCACCCTGATGAATCTCTCCCCAACCTGGATCTCTTTCCACCTGGTTCAACCCAAAAGAAGGCAAGTGATCTCTTTCCCATGTGTGGAAGCGATTTGGCACGACGTTTTCTGGTTGGAAACTACGACCTGATGATGCGGATGAGTAGAAATAGAAGCCACTGTGTTGGTCAGATGATGAGGCCATGGGTATTTGTGACTGCAGTCTGTGACTACTGGATCTTCTGGCACCAGAAATTGGAGGCGTGCGAATGGCTCCCGTAGAGCTAGGTTGTTGTTGATAATATGCTTGAAGAGCTTGGACTCGATCACGAGCACGAGCATTGCTGCCAGGATAGGGTGGAATCATCGAGGAAGCAACTGAGCTCCCGACCCTTGCAACAGAACTGCATGAATACAAAAATCTTGTTCACATGCCACCATTATATTAAGAATATTAGACACAGGCAAACAGTTGAGTGGTACACTATACACGGATATAAACCATGATCTTGGGTGTTATAAGAATGCCTCCTAGCTCACAACCCACCAAAATGAAAAGAACCTTTTTTTAAATTTTTTTATTTTCAATTTCAAGGTAAGGAAAGAGCCTCCACAACAAGGCAGGCAATTCTGCAATGTTATACCAAGAAATTCAACAAGTCATATCCAATTATATTAAGACATACCTATGACCAACAAGGAAGGGGTGCATTACACTCCCAGATCTTGGTAGTTCAGAGACTCTATTAGCAGATCTTTGCGCAATGGGAGCAACTGAAGGCTGATCAGCACCAGCAACACGATTGTTTGTTGCGGAAAAGGGCGGTGAATGATGCTCCCAATTTTGATAATGAAAATCCACAGCGGGAAATGCATAAGATGATGGTATTTCACTGGGTACTGATGGGCCATTCCAATGACTGCTGAAATTAGAGGCTTCGGAAGCACTTGAACTTGACGAAGAGGGATGAATAGGTCCTATGTATGCAATATATGGGCAAGGATGAGTTGCAGACGATACCGTTGTATGATCAGCGAAAACTGCATGTTGTCCCAAAAGGTCATGATCTGCATCACAACAATATTAACCCAGTCAAATTTGGTTGCTTTCTCAAACTGAAGCAAAATGTTGTAGTAGGAAGGGAAATCTTACAAGCAGTTGAAGAGAAGTCACCATCCCTGAAAAAATACAAAAGAAAAAGATTGAGGACATCGAAAACGAAGATTCTGAATTTCTCAACATTAAAAGAGACAAGAGACTTCCTCCATCCATCAAAAGGTTAGCAATGAAAGTCATTTCCTAGTTGCAACATAAAACTGTGTAAATATAACGCTAGCTTACAGCAAAGAACAGCCGAGAATCATATGTACGTGTTACAGAATTTGACATATCAATCTCATATCGTTATTTTTTTTTATTGCCCACCTATACCCAGAGGCTCGCACCCATCCCAAGACTTGGACTTGAGAGACAACAAGGAAAAATGAAACCTTCAAGGTTCAAGAGAGCATACCTTGAAAACCCCAAGCCTCTACCAATAAGTACGTCCCTTGGTGGTATTGTTATTGTTGAGATATGACTTAACTATGATGCTCCATGATTACTTAGTCGGGGATCTCACTGTCCAGTCAGGGAGCAGAGATCTCATTGTAATTGATTTATGTTTTCGTTTTTGGACTTTTATGTTTTTGGGCAGTTTGTTGTAATAAAGTTTTATGAGAGAGCATTGTATAAACTCTCTTAAAACCATCTTCATAATGATAAAATCCTATCCCCTCTTCGATAAATATTCTTGTATTCGTTTTTCCTAATAAAATTGTTCTCCCCCAGCACGTGAATGTAGCTAACAAACTATTAGCGAACACGTAGATCTGTGGATTTTTCTTGCTTTCTCTCTACCCTTATCTCGATTGTATTTTCGATTTCATAACAGTTATTGAGAATTGAGATCACCAAGGGAAAGGCTCTTTGTACCTAAAAAGTTGTAAGGGTAAGGTAGGCAAATCAAATTTCACTATTCAATAAAAAATTTCTTTGAAGTGATGTATAGCAGTATAGCATGACAACCATGGGCAACTACCTACCTACCAATACCGAGCTACTAAAGGAGGAAGACCCAGCAAGTGATTCCCTCTCCTTCCAGTCATAATATTTCAAGTTTAGTCATTTCTTCCTACTTATTCTACAATAATCCGAGCAGCAGCCACATGAGTCAGTTGGGAAACAGTAGATTTTTAGTCAATTCTCTTCTTGGTATTTGGCTGTAAGGACCACCTCTCTTCATTTTCTCTTATAAGAATGGCCGAAGAAGAGCCATCTTGATCAACATCGGAACGTTAGAAACCTACAGCATTCAAGGAGTGCTAAAATTTGGATGGCCAGATAAGCATAGCAGGCTAGTATTACATTGTTACGGTGCTTTCTGCCCCAACACTTCTATGCCACTTCACTTACAAGAATTGTGGGAAAGTCACCCTTAGAGGGCGAGGGACTTCCCAAATGATTAGATCAAAACATTCTACCATACCACATGTTGTGCAACTATTCTTGTTCTTGCAAAGCCTACTCAAAAGTTCATGCCACACACACACACACACACACACACACACACACACACATATATATATATATCTTTTTTTTATATCCGTGATTGTCCGGGCCAGTTTGCGCGCACCACGACTATTGTCACGGGACACACCGCCTGACCCTACAACATTTAGATGTCAAGAAAACTCGTAGGAAATTAATGCCTAGGTAGGTGGCCACCATGGATTGAACCCATCACCTTAAGCACCCCAAGGACCTTCTTAACCATTAGGCCACTCTATGGTAGTTAAAAGTTCATGTCAAATTGTGTAAGCGGGGCAATTTCTTTTTCTTTATATATATATATGAATGAGAAGCCCTATGGCACCCAGCAATAATTATAAAGAATCAAGGACACAGTACAACAACTTATAGTACTATAGAACAGATCCAGTTCAGATAAGGTCGTGGCACCCCATCAATAATTAAGATAAAAATGAAAATTTCCAAATCAATCCATTTGTGCCGCTAGCATGAAAACACAATACACTTGCATAAAAATACATATTTGTTATTTCAATTCCATGATAGGTCATGTGCTACATTTTTTTTATAGGAAATGAAAAAAAAATCGCAGCTGTGTGAAAGACAGAGTTACAAAAACCAATCAAATAAGTGCTAGAAAAAAGGATAATATAGAAATAGGGAGGCCAATAACCATAGGCATTACACATAGGAAAAATACAGTATACAAGCCACAAAGAACCAAAGATAAAGGGTAGAATCTCAAAGGAGATGATGATACAAAATGATGGCTGTGGCTCAGTGATGAAGGAAGATGAGCCACCAAAGAATTCTTAGTTAAAATTTCCATAGAATAGAACAACAAACATGTAGATCTTACCGGAAAATGTCAATGAAAAACCAAAAATCCAGGGTTCGTCGTTTTACCATAGAATTTTTACACACTCTCATGGTTGAAGAAAAGCAAAGTCCTTGTGCTTGACTGTGAAAAGCAGATCGGAACCGCCCATGTTCAATGAAGATAAAACACGTTATCGGCATAGCCTTGGTGTCTACAAAGACATTACATCTAGATGGAGAAGAGGAGCAACATGATGGCACGAGGAAGTAATCGTGTGAGGTTCCATATAGTGTTGAAAGACTCAACATCGACTGAATTGATGTCATAGGGGAAAAAGTGCGGAGTAGATGAAAACCACAATTACTATTGCACGACCTTGGTGTGGTTGAGGCCCCAAGTGATGTAAAATAGGGCAGAGGGCATGAACGAACAAGAGGAAAAGGTGCATGTGACCAGTAGAGAGAGCAGACTCGGTGGTGACGTGACGCATGAAACCAAAGGGACACTAGAATTGAAGGTGAAGATGTGCAATACCAGAAGGAAACATAGCGACACCATGAAGGTGAGAGCAAGCGAAAACAAAATGAACACAATACATTGAATTCTAATACATTTTAGAAAACATAATGAACTTTACCCTCTATTTTATTATTCCAGAGAGGGGAGTTTCTTAAAAAGAGGAAACTACCAAAAAATAAGGAACAATAAAGTACGAAGATTCCCCCTAATAACCAACACCTACTCATAAATATTGAGGCATATTACATGGCCAATTTAGAGAGCACGAACAATACCAATAAGAAAATATATCAGCAAAAAAACTGGAACATCAATCATCCTTGATCGTTAACGAACAAATCGAAACTTACTCAAATGAAGAAGGAAGTCGAGCTAAGTTTCCAAAGGGACACCATTGAACTCCAAAGGCCTGCAACAGAGAAAATTCAAGCTAAAATTTGGTGTAAAGAACTTGATACTATAAGTAAACAAGCAGGGTATAAACCCATTAAGAATATGAACTCCTGCAAGATAAATAATAGAAACATGATTTATCACACCCAATTGTTTAAACGTGAATTAGTAGCAGCATTTCAAATTAAAAAAAAAAGGTGAAATAATTTATTCTCACACAATGGATTCCATTGTGAATGATAAAACTTGCTGTCTTAACGACATATGAACAACACAAGAAGACCAAAAAAAGATCGATCAGCCTAACACATGCCATACATAAAAAATGAATAATTAGTGATTAAAAAAGGAGCCAGAATTATTGGTAATTTAAAACAGAACTCAAAGTATGTTCTCAAAAGAAGCCAACAGTGGAAGGATTCCCAAATATCCACGATCACTAAGTACCCAACAGATTCATTTCTTCCTAACCAAATGATCAATCGAATTTCGATAAAAAAGAAGTAATCATCTTGGATTAGCAACCAAAAGGAGAATGTGCGTGAGTTTCCCCAATCATCTTGATGCTGAAGACTTCAAAACCAAGAAAATCTCAAAATGCAACTAGTATTTGGGCACCACCATAATAAAGGATGCAGGTTTTTTTTATGTTTTCTTACAGATATAAGGCGACCAAACATGACAGCCAAAGATACATGATACCTGCACAAGATCATTCGCACTAATGCTCTTAAAGAGAATAAGCAAGACCTTTCCTTCTTCATAATTTTCACTTACAAATTTGCCATAATTCCAAACTTCCCTGACAATGTTTAAAGTCTTTCCAGTCGTTGACCTAGTTGACCTGATATTCATGATTATAAACAGATTACCTAGATGACCTAGTTTTCAAATTCTTACAAATCCCTTCTAAAAATACACGTAGTTGATAACACCTGAGGCTAAGAAACTGTATGTAGATGTACCATACTAAAAACATGATGAACTCATCTTGATTACTTGAGGTAGAAATGTGCTTTAATGCAAAAACACATCCATTTACTGATAAATATATACCGAAGATGAAAAGTGATCAAACATTTATCTAATCTATGAAAAGTGTGCAAGGATATAAGTTCGAAGTAGACACAGTCATCATATCACAATACATCACGCCTCATCTCATGCTTGGTGTAATTTAAATTTTAAATGCTACATATATTTGGTGCTACAGATGCATAAATAGGCTTGTGAAGTTTTTGAAGTCAAACGAAAAAAAGGAGAAATTTTTTTATTGAAGAATTAGCATCGCCTATTTTTGTATCATAACATAATTCGAAATAAAAATATTTCAATTTGTCAAATAATGTGAAAAAAAACTGGTTCGGATTGTAAGAATCAACTTTTGTAAATGAATTCGGAGGCCAACGGCCCAACAGTACAAATAACTCAACAACATAAGAGTGTGCTCATGAACCAAGAGGTGATGAATTCAAATAGTTGAACTCAAAAAATAACTCTCAAAAAAAAAAAACCAAGTCCTATTTGAATGTTGCAAGCAACTTAACAACAATCTTCAATTTGCTTGCGGCTTGTGTTCTAATGGAGAGGCAACTAGTATACCTTTAGAACGGAAACTGCAAGAACTTCAATTAATTTCAAGTATTAGCCATCTCCTTATGAGACGCCGCATTCGACTATACAATTTAAAATCTAACACTGTTGAAGAACATATCCAAAGTGGAAACATTTTCATCACAATTATCACTTCCTGGTTCATTAACTTTTTACTCTTCGCTGTGACACCCTGATGATTGAAAATTACCATGATATCCACTGGATACATGAATTCATCAACATATGACGATTACTTACCATTTCCGAGTAGCTTAGATCATAAAGATCCTCTTCATGGTTCCAATCATCCATGCTAAAATCTGGAAACGACCTACATCCATTAGCATAAAGCCATTGACCTTTTTCAATTTTCCGGCAATTGGGGCATTGCATTGCCCCCTTTATGTTGAATGCTGAACCAATGCAATCTAAGGAAAAAGAAAATACAATCAACAAACCAAGCAACAGAAGTTTTTTTTTTTTTTTTAATCAATACAATTTCCTCTTCAGATAGCATCAATTGAAACAACAAAAGCACAAACTTCAAAAGTTAAAACTTCAGTAAAAGAAAAAAAATAACAGATCTAAATCACAAGGACCTAAAATCCAAATATTGAAGAACACAACACCAAAATCACAACAGAACAAATTTCAACAAAGTGGAAGAGAAAAAAAAGAGGGGATTCCTTAAAAAACATCAATTAGAAGTAGAAAACTGACCAAGATGAAATTGATGGCCACATTGAAGCTTAGCCGAAGATCTATCCCCAGAATCGGCAACAACATCGAGACAGATCGAACATGAGACAGAACCAAAGGACTTCCCACCACCGACACCACATTCTCCGTCGCCAAAATCGCCATCTTCAGCCACCGCATCGTCGTCGTTACCTAACCCCATGTAAAAATCACAAATCTAAAAGGAAAAAAAAAAAAAAAAAAAAAAAAACCCTAATCCAGAAATTGAAGAACAAGACGAAACAAATCGTTGCCCAGAAACAAAATTAAGTTTCTGGTCAATGAAAGAAATTCCTGGAAGAAACAAAGTGGAAAAGAAAGAAAGAGAAAAGGATGTTTCTTAAATCAAAAGCAAGAGAAACAAGGGTGAACAAACAGGAGAGAATTTCTGAAGAACAAAGATGCAAGAGAGAGAAGAAACTGGTTTTTTCATTGGTTGAGACAGAGATATACATTAAAAAAAATACTGTATATTTTATCAGAAATTTTACACCGTTAGATTAATCATGGTAAGCAGAGTAATATCCCTAATCATGTGCTGTCTAAATTATGGATGGACGGTGATAAATATAAATATAATAAATAAAACCTAAAAAAAAAAGTATATATATATTTTTTTTAGATATTTTTTTACTATTTTAAAGTTTTTTATATTTTAAAATTTTGATAGTTTTAATTAAATATTAATTTTATTTTTATATTTTGTTTTTAAATTAACTTTTTATAAAAATTGGTTTTGTTAATTGATGGTAAATGTGGGAGTATGGATTAGTTTTAAAATTTTAGACGTTTTTTTAGGATATGTTTTTAAAATATAATTTTATAAAAAAAAAAATCATCTAATTCTTTGATAATCAAATATTAATTTACAAACAAATAATTATGAATTAAAAATTATTCTCTTTTTATTATTTTAAATAATATTATTTATAATTTATAAATTTAACAAATGTAAATATCATTTCCTTAAAACAAAAATTTTATATATATATAAATTATTTGCTACATAAAATCTTAAATATATTATCATGAAAAATCCAATATTATAATCTTATTAAATTGTTATTTTCACATCTAATTATTATGAAAAAAAAATATAAGAACTTTTTAGATTCAAATAGAAATATTTTTTAGATTGAATCTAATTGTTTTGATTGAAAGATACTTGTTTCATGAATTTGTTAAATTATTTAAATCATTATTTTATAGATAAATATAAACATTTTAAATCGTAAATATATATTTAATTATTTAAAAAAATTTATATTAAGTTTAGCCTCTAAATTTCAATTATGAGTAATAACTTTCAAAAATAAAATTATAATGAGATTTGAAAAAATAAATCATAAATTATCATGAAAATAAATAAAATGGAAATAAATATGTACATATAAAATTATATAATAAATCAAATACTTCGTTTTTCTTTAATTATAGGTTAAAAAACATCTAAATTAATTTAAATTAAAAACAAATTTAATTTAACTCAACCCAATATAAGTTAATACTTTTAATGTAAAATTATTTTTTTCAAATAAATTATTTGCAGATTTATTACTTTCAGCCCATTATTTGAGATGTATTATTTTTCGCCCAACTATTAGATTTGGTTTTAAAATGTTTTAGTTTTGAAACCGAGATTTTGGGATTTATGTTCATGAAGGGTCGTTTTAAATACATTTTGAAATGTCCATGTCCTTGCAGCTGAAATTTTCATTACAATTTTCATGCGTTAGTAACTTTCGTGCTATAACCTACAAAACTCTGAAGAATGAAAAAAATAGTTCTCATGTTTGAAGGAAGTTGTTACAATTACGGGTCACAAATAGGATAACTTTCAAAAAGAATATAAGAATGACTCGATCCTTGATTCGGGATATTTAAATCACATGACAGACGACCAGATAAGTATAAGACAAGAAATAGGATAACTTCCATAAAGAATAGGGAGGATGAATGGGATGTTGAAGCGCATATAGATTATGAGAAAGATTCTATCGTTGATTCATGATATTTAAATCACATGACAGACGATCAGATAAGTACAATACAAGAAAAAAATACAAGGAGAGTTGTATGGTACATACAACCAACAACACACAGTTGTCGATCATTCAGATCGTCGACACGACAATTGTGCTTGAAGATGTGAAAGTTTACGAAGACGTTAAGATATTGGAAAATCTATTGAGTGAAAAATGTTACACATCAAGAGATGTAGTGTTTGAAGAATAATCTTCTTGGTGTTACTCACAGAATAAAGTCTTAGTAGGCTCGAACAACATTGAAAAGCTATCAAGCATAAAATGGGAGAGAAAACTACACATATATGGTCAAGTGATGACGCACAGAAGGAACGAAACAACATTAAAGTCGGAGAGCAAGAAGTAACTTCAATTAAGCAAACTCATTTAGAAGAAAACACCACCTCCACAACTTAGGCAGTCATAAAGCATAGGTTTGGCAAAAGGCGATGAAGGAAGAAATTAATGGAGCAAAGTCAAACTTCGAAGTAGTTGCCAAGATCAAAAGATATGAAACACATTTCTTATAAAGAGGGTTTACAAAATAAAGTCATAGATCGAATGAAATATACAACATTAGAGGGTTATTTCAACATAGGACTACGAATGCAGGCTAGTGATGAGGGAGAGCGTTAAATCATCATCACTAGCCGAACAATTGTAAATCCTAACTAGGTCATTTAAAGTTCTAGCATATTATATAAAAGTTTATTGTAAACGGTTGAAGTTTTTAGAATTGTAGATTTATGTAGACATGCAAAGAATGTCCTAGAAAAGTAAAAAATATATAGATATTTTTACACTACTACAATTTTGGGATTCTATGAAAATCCAATCTACTTGAAAGATCAAGGAAAAAAATAGAAAATTGTCATGAAATCAATAAACACACGTGCTCTTGTTGGAGAGAAATATATTTTTATGTTACAAACAAATTATGACTTTATTAACATTTTAATAATGTCGTAGAAAATTTAAGTATCACTACAATTTTAACAATTGTCAGGAAAGTTTTGTCTGAATTTTAAGTTACAAACAAATTACGATAATTATTGACATTTTAATAAATGTCATAGAAAATTCAGGGTAACAATTTTAACAATTATCATAGAAAGTTTTGTGTGGAAAGAAAGATTTTTAAGTTAGAAACAACTTAGGATAATTATTGACATTTTAATAATTGTCATAGACAATTAAGGTAAAATCGTGACAAGTTTAACCATTCTCATATGAATTTTTTTTGTGAAAAGAAAGATATTTTAAAGAAAAAAAATTTATGTTAATTATTGATATTTTAATAAATGTCATAAAAAATGTAAACTATTAAGAGATTTTTAAGTTACAGATAAATTAGGTCAATTATTGACACGTGTTTTTTGATGGAAATTAAAATTATCTTATTTTCGAATATTTATGACAATATTTTAGAGTGGTTACAACTTGTGTCCATGAGCTATTGGGTTCGAGCTAGATATAATGCACTTTCAAACTTTTTCAAGCCTTAATTTTGCCTCCCCTTGCATTGTTTATGCGATTTCACCTCTCCCCTTGCGATTCAACCCCTTCTCTGGCAATTTCGAATCGAAAAATCTGCTCTTCCCTTTCTCTCGGTGTAATCGTCTCCTCCGTTTCGTCACCTCAACAATGGTGACGCATTACGACCTCGCGCATTTTCGTTCTTCTTAGAGCGATTCAACGCCTGTTCTACGCTCCCCATTTCTCGTTGGCAATAAACCTCTCGCGCGCAAGGTCCACTTCTCTCTCTCTGCATCTATATCTTCTTATTCGTTATCTGAATGTTTGAAGAAGATTACGATTGGGAATGAACTCCATTTCCATTGCTAAACAAAATAAGAAGATAAAGGAGAAGAAACCGAGAGGGCAACACCGGAGCAAGTGAAAGAGAGTACTACGTGAAAATAGAGTTGTTGCAGAAGTAGATATCATATAAAAGGGCTGAAGTTTGATGATTATAGGATTTGTCTGCTGGTACACTACAAATCTGTTTAATATTGTCCTAGAGTTTTAGATTAATTTCTCTTATTTTGAATTATGTCTTGATTGAAATCTTATAATGAGATAGATAGATACATGGGTTAATTCTTGGTTCTTGTAAGCTTATGTTTGTAGAACTGAACTAATTATGAAGTATTTAAGTAAAGTTCAAAGGTGATTTTAGGTAAGCAATCTCTTTATGAATACATTTGCCTTCTTGAGATTTACGTAAGTTTTCGAACTGGATAAACTTTTTCACGTTTTTCTTTTTCAATCCAATACTTTTCTTTTTCATATATATATAGTACTTAAATTAGACGTATGGAGTTAATTGCGATACTTATCAAATTTTAGGGAGGTAATTGATCAAAATTAAAATTTAAGATGAGATTGTGAAATTATATATTTTACCTACCTACAGGAAAGTTTCTATTCTACCAACTGGAATTTACTTCCTTTAATTATCTCTTTCTCAATGTCAGCAATATTGATGGTATCACCGAATTTACTGAAGAGGACACACAATCAATTGTTGGCTTCATGTGTCAAGCAATAGAATTAGCACGATTGTCTGCATTAACCACCCCATAAACATAATTCATAAACGAAGTTTATACAGGTATGTTGTTGAGTATTACTTATAATTTTAAAAATGGTGGGCGTCTAGACTTAGTTTATGCAGGTATCTTCGTTTTTTCTGATTCTTTTGTTTTGTGAGGAGTATTGGTTATGTAATATTTGTATTGTTCCCTGTATAATTTCATCATTGATTTAGGTTGGAAGAATGTAATTTCATCATTTGGAGGTGAAATAAGCCACAAGGTACTTTCTTGTTTTCTTGCCTTTCTTTTCTTTTCAATGAATATTAATGCACACCACGTACACATGTCTGAGGGCACTGTAGACCTAAACTGTCACGTCAAGCAAGTACAAAGTATGCTTAAGTTTCATCCTATATTAAGTCGTCAGTTTTTCTGAGAAAATAAAAGTAGGGATGAAAGAATTTGTTGGAAAATTTTACCCAAAAAAAAAAAAAAAAATCCATGATTTGTGGGAAAAGTTGCAATGGTGAAAGGACCAAAAAGAGAGATTTTGAGATTGTAAGTGTTGGTGTAATTCATAGCTTCCATTGATGGAGAAGTTGATGAGCAAAACAAAACTCTCCAGTATTTTAACTTAATCATAGTATTTATTTGCTTTGTTTATTGCATTACAGACTTAATTTCTATGCTTTATAAGTTAGGTATATTTAGTTTGGGTTTGCACTTAATCTAGAAATTGGAATCCACTTATATTATTTTGTTATTTGGGTCATTTGTTTGAGATGTCAATTTTCTTATTTCTACTTGTAATTCTTCTTCTATCTATAGCAGGCATTGCTAAAGACTTTAACTCCGACAAGGGGTTATCAAAAATCAAGAATTTAGGTCTATATTGTTCGTAATTTTCTTCCCAAAATATATACAGGCACCAACAAAAGAGCTGCTACGTGGTTCGTCCCGTGTCGATTGTGTATTTAGAATCGTTAGCACCTCAGAGCTAAGGTTAGAAGATGAACGTGCAAATAATTTAGGTTTATTCATAGGGGCCGATAGAAGTTTATTTGATTTAGATTGTATTCTCTTTTGTTATAGAGTACATTTTTCTTTTTTCTTTGGATGGACTGGGTTACTCTTTCACGGTGTTGTCTACGGAGTTTAATTTTTAAAATGTTGTTTTAGACATAATGTTTAAAGGTTGTCACAAATTGGATTGACAAGTGGGAACGAAAAAAAGTGTAGCATTTTAAGTTTTGTTATAAAATTACTTTTATGACAAATTAGAACTATCATAAAATGATAATATATTGTTATGATACACGTTTTATGACAATTTTAAACTATAAGAAAATGAAAATAATTTGTCGTGATAATTTTGAACTATAATAAATGAAAATAAATAGTCATGATATATTTTTATAATTTTGAACTATCATTAAATGAAAATTAATAGTCATGATATATTTTCTATTGTAATTTAAAACAATGAAAAAATGAAAATAAATTGTCATGATATAGTTTCGATGACAATTTTGTATTATCAGAAAATGAAAATAAGTTGTCATGGTATGTCTTTTCTGACAATTTTGAACTATTATTAAATGAAATAAATTATCGTGAATCTTTTATGACAAATATGAACTATCATGAAATACATTTTATTTTTGGCACTTCACCTCGAGTTAGGCATATGAGTATACAAGACTAACTTGAAAACAAAGTCATTGCTCGTGCTGGATGCATACATGGATGTTTCACTTGCTGTCGATTTTTTCGGTGAACTCAATATACTCAAAACAATATGTTAAACGTCACACACATTATTGCTCAACAAGAATCGTCAAAGTGTCATAGATCACATTGTCAGACAGAATATACCACAAATATGATGTGATACAATCGCTAATCATTTCATCGATTATAATATACTACATATAAAATGTTGAGCGTGCACCGTACGAATTTCATAGATTTTTTGAATCATCAGATAATGACATCACACATCGTTAGGTATACATTATAGCCATCTCTAATTCCAATATGATAACTATTGGAAAAAAGATGTTCTAATACAACAAAAATTTTGAAAAATCGTGACGTTGATACCATGATACATTTTTTAGAAATGCAAAAAACTTTTGGTTTTCATTAACTTTGCACAAATTTAAATAATACATAAAATCTCAAATCTCAAATCTCAAAAAAATCTTTTATATCTAACAATTTTTTAAAAAGGATAATATCTCAAATATTTAATAAATTTGATTTGATATTACAAAACTGCTAAACCTAAAAAATAATGTAATGATATAACTGTTAGGCTATACCTCGAATGGTTACTAAAATGCAGGAAAAATCAATAAATTTTTATACAGAGTTTCCTCTAAAATATGGATAACTCGTACATGAAAACATAATTTGGACAGTTCATACTCTTTAAGTGACACTCAACATAAAACGTCCTACACATTCACTGTTTCAAACCACAATAAAAGACGAGCGCTCATTTAAAACATAATTACACGTTCCGGCTCAAAACAAATACAAAATAATGCATGTTCAAAAGGCTATACAAAATAAAAATGGATATGACATGCGTGTCTACAACTAGTTTTTCCCCTCTAGTCGTCTTACTTGCACTTGTGGATGGAAGCCACAACCAATATAAAACAAAGGGTGAGTCGCAGAACTCAGTAAGAGAGTCCTGCACGAGGAAATCATGCACATATAGACAAAAAACAATGATGAAGTAACAATGAGTCTTTGAAGGCTACAAACAAATGAAAGGGATGCATCCCAACTCCTAGGGTGTACATGGGTTGGGTTGAGGAAAAATTTTGGACCAACCCAAAATTTTGGGTTGGTCAAATTTTCAACCTAACCCAACCCATTTATGGACATAATCCAACCCAACCCAGTTCACTAATCTAAACAATCATCAACCAAAATATATATTTTCGGATCGGGTTTGTTGAGTCAATGTGTCGATTTTGTTTTCAAATCAAACAAAAAATCAACATAATAACCTCAATTAATCATTCAACTTCAGTTTACCCCATTATATATATATATATATATATATATATATTATAAATACTATTTAAAAGATTTTTAGAGAACAATATATATAAAAATAATAATTAAATAACATAAATATATACGTATATAATTATGTTATAGGTAAATTTTTTTTTATTTAATAATAAATTCAGGTTAGCTAGGTCAAACCCAAATTAATCTTAGGTCAACCAAATAACCAACACACCTATAAATTTTCATTTATTTGAACTAACCCAACCCAAATAAATTTATAGCCCAACCCAACCCATCAAATTGGATTAGGTTGGTTCGGGTTATTCGAGTTGTCGGGTACTTTGAACACCCCTACCAACTCCTAGGCACTCACGTTATCAAACTAGATAATCCTCGACAATACCTGTAAATTATAAGTCTCAGTGGCTGATGCCATGAGACCCAAAAAGACATTACCTAAACTCTCACGGGGAAGACAAAGTGCCTGTATGTAAAGGTCTAACGACTAAAGTCGCCTAAGATATTCCAAGTCTCTTCTACACACTAAGGCCGATCTGAACATATAAGGTCCAAACGCACGGTGCCAAGCTTAGTTATGACAAGAAATTTTAGCTGCTCACTACTAACAAATTCTCTCTATGACTCTAGTGGTAAGGAATAAAATATGATACAAGCAAACTATCAACTCTCTAAGGAAAAATCATGGGCAAAGATAAAATAACTTTAGTATAAAAATAGAAGTACTTACAAAGTTTCTCTCTTACAAAGTAGTAAAATTAAGCTCCCTTATAACGATAAACTCTCTCTATTTTTATTTCACGCC
>JBBMEG010000009.1:473132-483817 GCA_037832605.1 Cyclanthera cordifolia | reverse complement strand
ACGATTCCCCACCCTCCCCCCCCCCCCCCCCCCCCCCCCAAGATCAATTTGTGCCCAATTGTACTGCTTTGTTATTTAAAGTATTTAAGTATTTTCCAATTTCCTAGACAACTTAGTTTTTAAATTCTTACCAATCCCTACTAAAATGCTAAGAAACTGTAGATAGATGTGCACTTTACCAAAATTAAGAACTCATCTTGTTTATCTGAGGTTGAATGTTCTTAAATGCAAAAATATATCCATTTACTAAAACAAATGTACTAGGTGAAAGTTGTACAATATTTTATCTACTATTATAAAAGAGAGTAAAGACACAAGTTACAAATGGGCCCAGTGTCCATGTCACAATACATTCCGTCTTATCTCGTGCTTGGTGTAATTTAATGCTCTACACATTTGGGGTTGCAAATGCCTAAATGCACTGGTATAGTTGTTAAAGCACAATGAAAAAATAAAGAAAAATTCGTTGAAATTAGCATCACCTATATAATTGTATCATAAAAATAACTCAAACCAAAAAATAACTCTCAATTGGGTCTGATAATTTGGTAATGGATCCTGGTTAAGATTGTAAAAATCTACTTCTGTAAATGAATTCAAGAGCCTTAAAACAAAGTCCTTGAATATTGCAAGCAATCCAACATCAATCTTTAGTTTTCTAGTGTATTATTGGGGAAGGAACTGGTTTTTCTTTTTAATGGCAAGGACTTCAAGTAATTTCAACTATCAACCATCTCCCTTCAAGATGCTGCTTTTGAAAATACAATTTAAAATCAATAACTGTTAAAGAACATTCTCCAAAGTGAACGGAAATGTTTTCATCACGATTATCACTTCCTGGTAAATTAACCTCGTCTTCTTCTTAACTTGAAGCCCTGATGATAACAAGTTATTGTCGACATCCATAACTTACACGAATCAATTAACGAACGTCAATTGCTTACCATCTCTGAGTAGCTTAGATCATAAAGATCCTCTTCATGGGTCCAATCATCCATATTAAAATCCGGAAACGACCTACAGCCATTAGCATAAAGCCATTGACCTTTTTCTATCTTCCGGCAATTGGGGCATTGCATTGACCCCTTAATGTTGAATGCTGAACCAATGCAATCTAAGAAAACAAAAGAAAACACAATTAACAAACCGACCAAAAGAGAAAATTTGGTATCTAAACCATCTCCTTTACAGATAGCGCCAATTGGAACAACAAAAACACCAACTTTGAGAGTTTTAATTTCAGCACTTTAAAAAAAAACAGATCTAAAATCACAATGACCTAAATTCGAACAATATATCCCAACAAAATTGAAGAATACAACACACAAACCTCGATAGATAGAATTTCAACAAGGGGTACAAAAAAGGGGAATTCCTTTCAAAACGATTATAAGTTAGAAAGCTCACCAAGATGAAACTGATGGCCACATTGAAGCTTAGCGCAAGATCTAACGCTAGAATCGGTTACAACATCGAGACAGATCGAACACGAGACAGAATCAAAGGACTTTCCACCACCGGCACCCCGTCCTCCGTCGCGACAATCGCCATCTTCAGCCACCGTTTCGTCGTCGATTCCCAACCCCATGTAAAAATCACGAATCCAAAAACCCTAATCCAGCAATTGAAGAACAAAGACAAGCAAATCGTTGCCCAAAAACACAAGTTAAGTTTCCAGTATAAGGGGGGGAAATTACTCAAAGAACCTAATTGCAAAAGGGTTAAAAAAAAAGTGTTCCTAATCAAAAAGCAACAGAAGAGAAAGAAGTTGGTGAACAAACAGGGAGAATTTCACAAGAACAAAGATGTATGAAAGAGAGAAGAAGATGGGTTTTTTTTCTTTTTTGTTCAGACAGAAATACATAAAAAAAGGGAGATGGATTTGGGGATGGGGAAGAGAAAAAAAAACAAATCCACTGTTTATTTTATCTGAAATTTGGACCGTCCGATTGGTGATTGATAAAGAAGGATTGATAAGGAAGAATAATGTAGCTGAAATTTTGATACAAGATGATAAGGGATGTTTGAATATAGATATTAAATAAACATTAGAAATGAGATTCAAAAGACTTGGATCATTAATCGAATAAAAGTTAAGACATTATTACTGTCAATTGAATTATATTCGCTTTGTCGAAAATAGTTATTTTGACCATTCAAAATAATGTAACTTAATTTATTTTTTTTATTTTTTTTAACAGCTGATTTATCATCTATTTCCTTGTATTGTCTTTAATACTCAAATTTGTCAAATTTAAATTACTCAAACGCACATTATATGCACGCGTACATTTGTTTAAACTTTATCATTTAATTATGAATAAAACAAATATTGGTCCAATTAAATGACCCATAATATTGGAATAAGTTTGAAATCGGGTTGCCTTCAAACAAAGATGTGAAGGATACACTCGAGGCCTTCACTTATCAAATGGATGTATTTCAATAATTAATGCTTAATCTCAATTAGATAGTTAGTTTTATATATATATATATATTTATATATTTATTTATATTTATATTTCTTATATTTCTTGTATTTCTGTATTTATATTATAGGTTATGGAATAATTGGTCAATGGCTATTCTATTAATATTAATTCTATAATAAAGATTTTCTCCAATAATTATTTTAAATTTAATGCAAACAAATTATTTAAAAATTAACATTTATGGAATATTCAAAGCTTGGGTTATGGGCCTTGTGATATTTAGATTTAGAGAGGATAGAGAGAAGAGATTGAACTAATACATCCAACTTTTACCCGACTCTTTTTTAGTATTTCCTCAATTTATTTAACTTTATATCAAATATCATATAAAATAAATATCTCTATCTCTTAAACACAAATTCTAACGTGAGTTTTTCCACCTTTCTTCTATAAAAACACACATTTTCAAACAAATATTCCATATCTAAGAATCATTTAATTTATTCTTCTGATTTTACTTCCTCTCCTCTCCTCTCCTCTTAATTCTCTTCTCTCATCAATCCACGATCTAAACACCCGTTGAAGTTATGGACTAAATCATGGACCATATAATATTTGAAGCTATGAACTATGTTATGTTATGGGCCTTGTAATATTGGAAGCTATGAACTATAACATGGGCCTTATAATATTTGAAGCTATGAACTATTAATGGGCCTGGTTATATTTCAAGCCATGGACTACTTTTAATTTAATAGGGTATATTCGAAGAATTACTATTTATTTACATTGTAATACTCTATTCATACTTGAGTATTATCATTTTGCTCCATCCAATCACAGTATCTGTTGTGATTGTTTAATCGAATAGAATATAGTCGCAGCTAAAATAGATTGAAAACACAATAACAATAATAAGGAGGAAGAAGAGAAAGAATGACACGATGATTTAATGCGGAAAATCCCTAAACAAATTAGAATAAAAACCACGGGCAAAAATAGAAGAACTTCACTATAAAAATAGAAGTTATAAACTTTCTCTCTTACAAAGTAACACCAAACTCTCTTATAAGGAGAAACTCTCTCTATTTTTATCTCACGCCCTCTCTCACTTAGATGTGAGATGTCTTGGTTTGCCAACAATGGGCATCACCTATTTATAGCACTTCCAAACTTGGGCTCCAAGTTTAATCCTATAACCATAAATTAGCCACATCTTACCTTGGTAGTCAAGACAATCATGTGGTCATAATTTTGCCACAATTTCACCTTGGACAAAGTGCATGCTCTTGATAATTCTAGATCAATCTTAGACAAGGAGTGTTTCTAGAGTTCTCTTCATCAATCTTGAATATACATGTATGATCTATAATCTTTTTTGAACATCTAGAATAAAGGGGAATTATCTAGACTTTTTCAATATTATTTAACAGTATCCCCATTATCAACATTCTCTCCCCGCAGAAGCCTACATACATCCACTAACAATATTACATTGTAATACTCAATTAGTATTATTAATATATAAATACTGTATTTCTAATTAATACCTCATAAATAATTAACATAAGCAATAGAAAGAAGTATATACATCCCTCCCATCACAGAAACAACGAAATTTCCCTATACATCGAAGATATCAAACCCCCCAACTTGGATATATTATATATTTAATTATCATTGCTAAAGTGGCTACTTACGCAAAAAGCTCTAAAATAATTTTTTTTAAATATTTTTTTTTAAACGTCATTGGTCCTCGTACATCTAGTATATTGACAACGACAAATTTGCTTCAATGTTTAGAGTCTCCAAAAAATGACAACCACAACAAAATCGATTACATTCGTGAACCTATTGTTCATAACAAAATTCATTGTGAGAAGTTTTAATACTCATTTGAAATACGAGAATGTGAAGAGATATTTAATTTTATTGAACAAAACATACATTCATCTCTCGATCACACTAGCTAATTCATCATTTACACACTAGAGATTGACTATGAGCACCAGATAAACAATTACTCATTACATTGGAGATCTCATTATACATCTATTGTACATCACGATGGGAAGGGATTTTTTCTCTTGTACAAAACATGCACACATCCAATCACTCACGTACCAAAGATTTGACTATAAAACACCATCAATTATGTTGAAATCTGACGCTAGATAAACACCATTGATAACATTTGCAAATTCATTGTAAATTCACTATACATCACAAACATATAACTTGCATGCATGTGAGTAAATAAATTAATTTCAAAACTCTCAAAAGTTTCATCAATCCTTGTGCTTGATAAGTATGACATCCATTTCTTCCACTCAATGATTAGGAAAATTATCAGCCTAAAATTAGGTTTTTTGATCTCATAATCACGGTGGACTAGAAAACCGTAGAAAGTTGCATGAACAGATAAAAAAAACATAAAACTCATACATCATAAGTTATATCTATGTATTTAATTTGTCTACGATTTACAGATAACATGGACTATTTTTTGGATTCCATCAAAGGATAGTGACTAAATTATATATTTCCAAAAATCATATATAATAAATGTTTTATACTTGTTCAAACCATAGAGTCTGAATTTTTAAATGGTAAGAAGCTGTAAAGTTTAAGTTAGTTAGAAATCTAAAATGAATTGTTTTTATAATTGTGTATCTGTAGGTGATGGGTTTGATTCTATTATTTTATTTATGGATCTTCAAACCGTACATAATGAATATTATCATTTAAACATTGTGGTGTTGTATTGTATTGTGTGTCAGACAAACCTTTACGCAGAAACTAACTCTAGGCTTTTAAACACGAGTGAAAGTAACAAATGTCAAATTTTAATATTTGAAAAAAATAAAATAAAATATTGAACATTGAGAGAGACAGAGTACACTAGTAGTAGATCCGAAGCTTAATTTTATATTGATATTGTTAAATGTGAATTAGATCTAATCTTACTTTGACTGAAACAGAAAATTTTATTCAAATTAAAGTGTCCCGTGCTACAATAAAATTAACTACTTTTATTATCCAACTTGCTATTATGTTAAGGCGATTCGAACATCGTAACGGTCTGATTGAATAATTTATCCAACACAGCGGATTTCAATGCTTCGTTCGTAGAGAAGCCCTGCGGAAGCTTAATCAAAACATCTTGAAGCATCAAACCGTCCACAATGGAAACCGTGATGTGGCGAATTTGAACCCGAAGATCTCGAAGAGTCGCCGTTAAGACGGCAGCAGGGAAGTTCTCATTCGGGGACTGAACCCGCAGCATGGCGTCGGCTCCGATGATTTTGACATCCAGATCGAACCGGATGGCGATTTGGTTGCGGTTCGCCTCGGTCCGGTCCAGGGAGGTGACGGTGCTGTGATTCTCCAATTGCGACTCCAGCTCCTCCACTCTGGCCTTCAGCGTGTTAATGTAAGAAACGGCGTCGGATAAGAGAGACGCCTTGTCCATTCTCGACACGTTGGGGACCAGCGACCGGAGCGCGTAGAATCTGGTGTTGAGCTTCTCTCTCCGCTGTCGCTCTGCCGCCACGTGGCTCACGGCGTTGTCTTTCCGGGAGCGCTTTGATGATTTCCTCGGTGGAGGGGTTGGTTCCGCCGCCGCCGCTTCGGACTCCGGTGAACCGATAATGTTGTCGGAGTTGAGTAGGGTTCTGACGAACTCGAGGTCGTCAAAGCTCCAAATCATGTCGGGGATTGTTATCTCTTCCATCTGACGCTGTGAATGAAGTTATACTGAACTTGTTCCAAAAAGGAAGGATTTTTATACTACAATGTATGGTTCCAACAAAAATAATTTTTTTAAGAAATAAATAAATATTGTTCGGAGATTGGGTCTCCTGGATCGCGGGATGGACTAGACAAATTATTTGAGGCGCCTGTAATTTTTAGCTCTTTAATATATGAATGCGACAAGTATATATTAATATGAATAAAGTATGACGTATGTGGAATCTCATTCAATTAGATATTCAAAACTTACTAAATAATTAAAAATTTTCATTAAAAAAAATTAATAAATTAGTATTGACACACACATATCATTTTTTCTAATATTGATATTAATAAATATTTATATTACAATACTAACACGTATTTGTGACTATAAATATAATGCACTACATGTATAATTGTTACTTTAAAGCATTGATACTTTATTTATTTTTAGAAATTTTTTAATATATACTCTCTTTTGCTATCTAATTATATATTATGTCGTTTAATTAAATCCTTTGTTGGTTGTATTAATAGTAGTTAGTGCACCCAAATTTAATTAATGTCTTTTTTTTTTCTTTTTTGAAAATGGCTATACTAGAAAGCGTATGAAATTCCATCATAAACCTCTTAACATAGCATAAGATGAAGGAAAATTTCATTTTGAAAGTACACACGTAAAATTAGTAAAGGCGTGTCTAAATTTTATAGAAAATAATGAAATGTAGAACCGATGGATTAGTGATAATTTGGGTAATTAACTCATCGTTTGAGGGTTAATGTTTGTATAAATTATAATAATTATCGGTTGGTTTGAAGCTGGTGTTATAATTTTTTTAAAATAATTAGATATTACTTGAGAATGGATGATAGTAATAATTGAGCGATAAATTTCATGTGAATGCTAACGAAGAGTTCAATATAAAATTGATGAACGAGATGATTGTTTCCCACTAAATAAAAAAATATATTATATAATAGTATTGTGTTACGAAATCAAAAACATTTATAATCAAAATAAAAGTAAAAAGAAAGTGATAACAACACACAATTTTACGTGGTTCATTAACGTCTTAACTACATCCACATGCAAAAAATAACGCTTTTATTAGAGAAGAGCATAATACAAGAATTTAATGAGAGGAGCTAGGGTTATAAGTATTTTATATATTTGAATTCCAATAAAATCTTATTACAATAATCAAACCATTTACTTAAAAATTCCAAATACCAATACATAAAAGGCTCGTAGATTACCGTTGGCTGACTGGGTAGCGAGAACTTTGACTAAGTAATTGTGGGCATCATAGTTCAAGAATATTTTTTCTTCTAGTAAAATCAAAATTACTTTTTTAGTCCATCATTAGTGGTTTAGTTTCAATTTGTTCTCTATATATGTTTAAAAAATGAAAACTTTACCTATAACCTTGCAATAATCCTCACTTTTGGTCCTCAAGTTTGGAGGATATAGTTTCAATTTGATCTCTTATCTTTCAAAATTGAACGTGTTTACTCATAAAATTTTAATAAACGCTCACTTTTTTGTGTGTTTTCAAATTCATTTTTATATTTACTTAAAAAAAACATGCTAAATGTAAAATAATCCATTCATCAACATATTTGAATTTAAAATTAATCTAATCAACATTATATTATATATCTAACAATTTTGTTATCTTAATAACTAAAATTGAGTATTATTAAATTTTATTAAGATATCAAGAGTAAAATTATTTAATTTTCAAACATATGAGTCAAATATAAATCATACTACAAACTTAAAAACTAAAAATATATATTTTGTTCCTAAATACCTACTACTTTCGAAATAATAATAATTATAATAAAATAAAATTATAATAAAAAAAAAAGCAATATTGATTGTCATTTAACGTATACTAACCATCAACTTATCGTGATAACTATAACTAAAAATGAAATCATACTGTAATAGAAAAATTAAAAAAAAGTTTATCTTTTTTATTTTTATTTTTTTTAGTAAATCAAATGAAAAATATATTTTTAATCTTGAGATTTAGAGTCTAATCTCTATTTGATCCATATGCTTTAAATTTGAACAATTTACCATTGAATTTCAATGGTTCAATTTTAGTCGGTGAAAAAACATTAATTATATAATATAATGTTAACTATAATGATGATTATACTAATTTTAAATATTAAAATAGTGATGGAATAATTATTTTGAATTTTACGTGAATTTATAACATAAAATAGGCGTAAAAGTAAATTAAAAACACACAATAACAGAAAATGAATATTATTCAAATATGAGACATAAAAGTGTTTAATTTTGAAATATATAGACCAAATTGAAACTATATTTCGAATATTTAGATCAAAATTGAGCATTATTAAAATGTCAAAATTAGTAATAGCATTTTTTTTATATTAAAAAAAAGGTCGTCGAGACCAAATTTATAATATATCATAACATTAAAATAAAAAACATTTAATTTTATATCAAATATTTAATAGTTAATTATTTTAATCATAAGACTGCAAAATACAATAACATGTGTGCTAATGTGAGATTTCTCGAACAGAAATTTCATAAATTTTTATAAAGATTATTAAACTAAGAAACGAAAACCTATTTAAATCTTCCTTAATAATATAAAATATTAAAATTCATTATCATATATTTTTTTAATTATCAAAATTTAATTTATTTAAATGAAGTATTTGATATAATAGTAATTATAACTTACCATGGTTATCATGCATATTAATATATTTGAATATAATAGAAAATATATATTTATGTTTTAATGATGTTTGAAATTCTATAAATTAAAAAAGTATTTTAATATAAATATTAAAATAATATACTAAATAAAAATTTATCAAATATAAAAGAAAAAAAAAAAAAAAAAAAGAGGAATTCAGATAAGATGAGACACCTTGGATCAAAAATGTTGTTCTACTTTAACACCTCAAAGTTAAAACGTAGTATGCAAAGTTGGAGCAGATATATAATTATCTTTTTATTATAAGGTTCAAAGGGAAAAGTGCCCTTACAGAATGGGTCAGTGGCGCAGTGGTTTCATTGTTTTGTGTTATTCCAGTTTAACACCAGCGTCACGAGTTATGTAGGATTTGTTATCCTCTCTTTCAATTTACTATCTTCGACAAAGAATATACAGGATAAAAAAATATTATAATTGATACATCTTTAATCTATTTTTTAAGACTAATGAATGGTAGAAGAGTCGAAACTTTCTACTACAAAAGATGAAATAGACATCATAAGCCACTTAAATATGTTTTCATGTATGAAAAATATGCAAGTTGTTTGAGGGTGTTTGGTTTTTTTTTTTTTTTTTTTTTTTGTCTTTTTAATAATGCTTACCTTTTTAATCTTTTCAATCTTGATTTTCTTTTTTATATACATATAATTTATTTATTTTTTGAGATAATATACATATAATATATTCTAATTTAGTTATTATTTTTACGGGTACGTATTGACACAAGACATTCATTTTATTTTTAACTATTGAAGATATCAAATTATCTTTCATCATTATCAAATTATAAATGACTACGATTGCAACAAAATAAATAAAGATTAACATATTAGATAATCAGATTAAAAAAAAAAGGTAAAGAATAAAGAAAAATGTAAAGATGTTTGTAAAAAAAATGGTCGGAGAAAGTTGAATATATGTAGTGGTAGGAAAGAGAGTTACAGAACTCTTCAATTTTCACCACTAAATGAAACAAACTTATTAATTTTATGAGAAATTAAAAAAGTATTTTCATATTCTAACCTTTGCATTTACTAATTATTTATATGAATGTAGGAATGTAGGTTATATATGAATGTTGGAAGATTAAAGGAGGTTAAATAATAAATAATAATTAAACATAAGTAATGAATAATAATCATATAATACATTAAATATAATATTAATAATATGAACTTTAATAATAATTAATACATTAAATAATTAATTATATTTTTTAGTTGGGGGTAGGAGTAAGTTTGAATGTTATGTCAATTATTGTAGGGGCATAATCGGATTTTTCAAACTATCATTAGGGTAAATTAGTTAAAAAATGACTTACTCTTAAAGTAGTAAGATAAGATAAGATATTTCCTTGTCAAATTTATTGGTGTTAAACTGGATTAACACTAAACACGCGAAGTTAAAATTTTGACAAAGCGAGCATAATTACACACCATTACTCGAATGAATGTTAATGTATCACTAATAACAGCTGAACTATATTCGCTTTGACACTACTATTTTGATTTCTTGTTAGCTTCTCAATTCTCAATGTTGTACAAAAAATAAAAAATAAATTTGTCATATTTATCAAAACAGATCTCTTCTTTCAATGTTGATTTTTTGGGTTGATTTGAATTTTGAGGAGGCAATAGAATAAAGAAAATAGAGTATAATGCGAATACCTACCTAAAAAATAAATAAATAAAAATAAATAAATAAATAAATAAATAAATAAATATATATATATATATATATATATATA
>JBBMEG010000009.1:453911-469800 GCA_037832605.1 Cyclanthera cordifolia | reverse complement strand
CAACCGGCGTTGATATATTTGAAATATAAAATAACAAATAATATTGTTAAGTTTGAAATTTGGATTACTTGAATATTGGAATTATATATATATATGTATCATATTTCTAATTTGGATCATGATAAGTATGATGAATGATGTATTGATTTTTAATTGAAGTTGGATACTTGAATGGAATTATATATATGTAACATCTTTCTAATTTGATGCCATGGGAAAATAGAGATGAGCTTGATGCACGAGATTATAGTCGGAATTCTTAATCGACGTTGATATATTTGGAAAATAAATTAATCAATAATCAGAAAATATGCGTTAATTAAATTATATATGCATATTATATTTTCTAATTTGAATGACAAATAGAATGAGATTTTAATTAAATTATATACACAATCGGTTGAATTAATCTCATAATTGTCATATTTGCAATCAATATCACCGATTAAAGTAAATCGATAACATTAATTTAAGTCGTGTATTGTCAACCAATAACACTTATTGAAGTCTATTGGTTAAACTCAATCAATAACCTTGATTAAAGTAAATCGATAACATTAATCAATAACATTAATTTAATTGTGAAGTTTCTATTTCATGTTGTTGGTACAAGTAGTATAAATCATTTCTTTTCAACCCTTCTTAACCATGGATTCCTATTCTCGAGATCTTTCTCATTTGAATGTGGACTCAATTCATTCATGTATCCCTCTCAACCATAGGCGTTACATAGTTTGACAAATATATAATAGACTTCTTCAACTAATTGAAGTTTATATGGAAAAAGACATTCAATAACTATTTTTTTTCAATTGAAACCTATAATGTATTAGACAAATTTATCGAAGTTTATCGATTAATTTGAATCTTAATTTGAAATATGATAGTATTTAATGGTTGAAAATTTTGTTTTTGAGTACGAGATTTCTAATATATATCGTTCTTTTATATTGAAATTGACTTTAATTATTATTATCGATTGACTTAATTAATCGACTCATTAAAATTAACTGATTGAAATTGATTATTATTTATTGAAGTTACTAATTGAATTATATTGATTAAGTTCAATCAATGATACATTTGGATGATGAATTCCTTGCAATGGTGGGTGAGACTTCTCCGTTGCACTTAATATTTGTATTGCATGTCGGGTATATCTATATTGATGTTATACACGTCGAGACTTTTTTATGAGTTGTGGGGCGATAGTTTTATTGTTTGGTGTTAATCCAGTTCAATACAAGCGTCACGGGTTTTAGAATATATCGAACTATATTAACGTAATCATATAGATTAATTTGAAAATAATAGTAACCAAAAGAATAATTTAACTAACATTTTATTTTAACTTTTAGTTAGGAATTAATAGAGCATGAATTTCTCATTTAAAATATAGTTGAGCTAAAAAACATAAAAAATGAATTAATTTAAATTTGATGTTTTGGCAATCTTAAATAAAATAAAATAAAAGTTTAAATCTAATTTAAATTTGATGGTTTGATTATAATTTCACATATATTAATTTCAAACGGACCGTTGTTATCAAGATGGTTTCAAAATTAACCACTAATAATTAATATATATAAATTATAATAACAATCTCTAATTAAAAAATTAAAAACTGAAATATACGATCGTAATCTTTATTCAAATACCTCCTTCAAATCCTCGATCACCAAACTTTAGGGACAGAAAATAATTAAAAAGCAAGGGACTAAAATGAAACAAAAAAGATAATCAAGCCCCAAATAGTATTTTATTTATTATTATTATTTTTTATTCATCTAAAACAAATTGATACCGTAATTTATCAAATTTAAAAACAGTAAAGCGAATGTAGATAATAATTTCAAATATATATATATATATTTTTTTTTTTTTAATATTTTAATCTCCAAAATTCAGAATCTCTTATTCCTATTCAGCTTCTTCCTTCTCTGTTGCCTTTAAATAATCAAAAGCCTCCAGCGTTTTTCTTACGCTCTGTTTCTTCTTCAACTTTTCTTTCGATCTCTCTGTTTATTCTTCTATTTCAATTTTGCTCTTCCAGCCATGCTCGTCTACCAAGACCAACTTACAGGTATTAATTCCAAGCATTTGGGTTGATGAATGATTTAATATAATCTTTGTTCCTCGGTCGTATGTGAGTAGATATAATTAAACTTATTCATTTAAACGTTTAGGTTGATTATAGATTATATTAACATGGATATCAGAGCATAAGATCATGTTGATTTAAATAGAACTGTCATACTATTGATTTTTATTTATTGGGTATTTAAAATTTTCAAGCTTAGATTTAATTAAATTTACCTAACCTATGAATTCTTAATGGATGATTTAATATAATTTCGCGTCTCTAGAGTGAATCTTATTAAGCTCATCTCAATTTATCATTTAAATTTTTGGGTTGATTTTTTTATTGATTTTTATTGATTTTATTTTTTTTAGATTACAATAATTGGGGTAGAAAATTTAAACTTGTGACTTTATGATCATCGATTATACGAGCGTTATGTTTCAAAATGAAGTAATTGATCATTATGATTTTTATTTGTTCGGCATTCTTAAAATAGAGAGTATTAAAGTATTGATTTAATTAAGTTCATCAATAATTTAACGTAGTGTTGGATGCTCTTAACATAGTCTAATTAATCTCATCTCTAATTTATCATTTAAACACTTTGATTGATTTTTGATGATTTAACATGATATAAAAGCATGCAAGAGGGTTATGTTTCGAATTGAAGTCGTGAAAAATAATGAGTTTTATTTGTTGGATATTTTCAAATTTTCGTGTTAGGTTCAATTTAAATTTACTCAGACTTACGAGTTTGCTATGTTTGTTTGGTTGATTAGAGTCTCTGTTTATGTTTGCAGGTGATGAACTTCTATCAGACTCGTTTCCATACAAGGAAATTGAGAATGGAGTGTTGTGGGAAGTGGAAGGAAAGGTATAATTAATAATTAATACAAGAAAATTACAAGAGTCAAAAAAAAAAAAAAGTTATATATATATATAGTATATAAAATATTAAATATCGAAAGATTTTGTAACAAACACAGGTAATATTTAAATAATATTCTAAATATGAACTAATATTCAAATATCAAATCTATCATATATGTAGATTTTTATTATTTTCTAGCAATTTTGTTTTGGCATTTGGATGACAGTGGGTTGTTCAAGGAGCGATCGACGTAGACATCGGGGCGAACCCGTCGGCCGAAGGTGCTGATGAAGATGAAGGTGTGGATGAGCAAGCTGTGAAGGTTGTGGACATTGTTGATACCTTTAGACTTCAGGTAAGAAATTTTGTTAATCATTGGTTAACTTTGTTTAGTTCTTCCGGTCGCCGTATATGCATGGCAACGGTGAGTTTGTACCATCGTCGTATGTTAGTACGTGGCGACCGCATGAAAAACAGTCGTTGTATGACGGTATTCTTGCGGTCGCCTTATCTATTGTCGGTGTAATATGTTTATTTTTGGAAGTGTCATGTTTTGTTATAATTAAGAGAATTGTACTGTTGTGGTTTTTGAAGGAACAACCTCCATTTGACAAGAAGCAGTTTATCACATACATGAAGAGATACATCAAGTTGCTAACTACCAAGTTGGATGAAGAGAAACAAGAGCTGTTTAAGAAGCATATTCCTGATGCAACCAAATACTTGCTTTCCAAGATCAAAGATCTCCAATTGTAAGCTTTTATTCATAAATATTCAAATTGTTGCACGTTTTGAGCTAGGTTTTGAATCGGTATACGTAAGAGATAACACGATAAATACAATTCTCATATTTTTAATACCTTTAAGTATAAGTTATTTAATCCACTTAATGGTGGTATTAAAGGGTAACGATGTCCATTTTCTCTACGGAGCCGGAGTCTCCGATTAGACAGGGAATGTGGCTGGGGCAAGGGAATGCATTCCCTATTCTAGTTTACCTC
This sequence comes from Cyclanthera cordifolia, assembly GCA_037832605.1. Classification (NCBI taxonomy): domain Eukaryota; kingdom Viridiplantae; phylum Streptophyta; class Magnoliopsida; order Cucurbitales; family Cucurbitaceae; genus Cyclanthera; species Cyclanthera cordifolia. The sequence goes on along the minus strand of JBBMEG010000009.1, from coordinate 465,845 downwards.
AGACCGGCTTCGTTTTTTTTTTTAATTTTATATCTTTCAGTTTTAGATAAAATATATTTGTTGGTAAAATTATCTATTCAAATGATTATTTTTCAAAACTTGATATATATATATATATATATTTATTATTATTACTTTAAAAAATTAATGAAAATTTTTGTGCGGGAATCCAATCCGCGTAAATTTCGCGGGAACAAGGATTGGTTTTGGAATTGCATTCCCTGTCCTCACATCACCCTGTTGGACATCTCTAATTAAGAGACCACAGATCTAGATTGTTAGTCAATGTTGCCACTCCTCACAACTCTAGATTTGATCAAATTTGCTATCGATAATTAAGTCGTCAAAGTTAATCATCATGAACGGAATCTAAATATGGTCAATGAAGTTTAAGGAAATCGAAAGATTTGGTTCAATTCATAGTAATTATTTTAACTAAGAATATCATAACCAAATATAGTAAGGTTTAATATAATTGAGGTATACGATCGATAAGCTATAACTTGAACACTCACAGATTATATAAAAGTGTATAGATCGATCACATGTAAAACAAAGTCGGGGCCGAGATGGTAATGAGTTTTTGTTTGTGGTTTTATGCAGCTTTGTGGGGGAAGGAATGCATGATGATGGAACTGTGGTTTTTGCATACTACAAAGAAGGGGCAACTGATCCAACCTTTATCTATATTGCCTATGGGTTGAAGGAAGTCAAATGCTAAACAAATCCCCATCAATTTCAACACACAATACTTTCTTTTTTCTTTTCTTTCTTTTATTTTCAAAGTTATTGATGCTTATTTAGATTTGTGACTTTACATAAAGTTTATGCCCCAATGGGAAAGTAGTATTATAAATATATTATAATATATGGTCTTTTTTTATTTATATAATAATATATGGTCTTTAAACAATAAAGGGTGTTACATTTTTTTTTTTAATCTTTTAACACGTGCGATATTAAAAGATGATGACATGTCTCTTTGTTGATTTTTAGATCGGTCTTCGACTTATTGATTTGTTTTGATGATCGATCTTTAGCTTGTTGATCGGTTGGATCTTTGTCTTCAAGAGCGAATTGTGTGGTCTTCGTATTCAAGTTGCCTTGTTTATCATGTATTTTCTTATAATATATTGTTTATAATACAGTATTAATGACTGTATATACACACAATAATTTTAAATTTTGATTACATTTATAATTAATTTGTGAGAATATAACACATTCTATTATAATGTCCAAAAATAAATTCCTAAATATTAAATTATAATGAATTTTTAACAAATTAATATATTTTTGTAAGATATAAAATAAAAATCTAACTTTAACATTTAAAATAAAATCTAATATTTAATGATTAACTTTATATAAGTTTTATAAAATCTAAATTCTGATAGCATATACCTTTTGTTTTATAAAAAAAAAACATTCTGAAAAAAAAGAAAAAATAGAGAGTTTAATACATATATATTTATACACATTTAATAAATAAAAAGAAATAATGGGTTCATTTTTTTAGATAAAAATAATGGACATATTTCATCCCATTTAGTTTTATATGATCATATCTCATATATTTATTAGGAGTTCAAAATATATTATTAAATATGTAATTAATATTAACAAAAATAAATATATTAATACACCCTTTCATGAAATTAATACATTGATATAAATGTTGATTTACTATTCATAATAAAGGTTAAAGTTTTGGAATATAATTTGATATATATATATATATATATATATCAAAATTTTCTATTTTCCACGTCATCGTCTTCATGAAGGGCTGCACTAGGGTGGAAGTCATATGGACCATAAGAAAGTGACCTCAAAATATTTTGAACACTATACTGCCTATCTATTGTTGGCTTTGGAAGGCTCAGCCCTTTGATTAAGCCTATGTTCTTCTCATCGTCATCTCCACCGTTCATTCCCATCTCCACCAAATGTGCTGATCCCTCTTCCTCCGTCATCTCCGTTGATTTTGTTGACTTTGACTTCTTCTTGTAGATTCCGTACAGGATCAACTGGGCCAAGCCCAATACAAACCCTATTCCATTCGGCACCTAAAAGAAAATGAAAATTTTGCATCCAAGTCCTTTTGTTAGTTTGATTGATCTCCAGCCTCTATTTTAATTTATTTCATTTTGATCCCTGCCTTTTTATTTCTTTTAATCCAAGTCCTTTTGTTAGTTTAATTGATCTCCAGCCTCTATTTTAATTTATTTCATTTTGATCCCTGCCTTTTTATTTCTTTTACTGCCTCATTTTAACGAATATTAATCTAAAAGAAAGGTAACTAATATTATTTGTGGGAAACATTGAAAAAAAATGATAATAATTAAGAAGAAACGTTGTAATTGGGAGAGAAAAATATGATCAATTAACTCTATTTAAAATAGTGCGCAGTAATGTCACTACACCCACTATCTCACTACTCTGAAAATTAGCTCACATTTAAATAAAATACTAAAAAAAAGCAGAATTAATAAATAATAAATAATTATTTCAACAAATTGTATGAAAAATGTGATAAAATTTGAGAAGTCAATATCAAATCTTAAAAAATCTCGTAACAAATCATAAATAATATATGAGAATATTTTGAAAGCGAAATAAATATAATGATATATTAAAAAATCTAAATAATAGATTATACTTTTTTTTTTGAATTAAAAAAAAAAAGAAAAAAAAAAAAGCAGTTTACTTTACCGCAATGTATATGTCTTTGACGAGGAGAGCATAGGCAGACCAAATACCAGCATTTAGAAAGAGGAAGAACGACAGAAGAAATGGCATGTACTCAACGCTTTTACTCTTTATCACATTTCTCTGTTTGCCAAAAATATTAAAAACAAAAAATAATTAAATAAATAACCATGCATTTTCATATATCATCACTTAAAAATTGCATATATATAACACATTTCGATTGGTTTTCAGATAAATGTTCATATTTATTATATTATCAAAGTATATAAATTCAAACAGGTAGGACGTATTTGTGGATGCCCACATTGCTTAATGATATCATGTATGATTTAGCATTCAAGAGATTATAGTTATTGTTGATGCCGAAAAATGGTCAACGGATATCCACAGTAAGAATTTGTTTAACTGTGGACGAAAAGACCTCTAAAAAAGAAAAAATTAGGACACACCGATGTGGTGTGAGCCAAATGGCCTCCGATGCCTAAGTCAGTAAGAGATTTCAGAGAGTAATTTAGAGGACTTTAGAATGACACAAGAATACTTAGCTTAGGATCTGTCCAGAAAATGACTTGACTCTCTTATAATAGTCGGTCTTGTAGCCGCTGCAGCTCACTTATGGCGATATAATGGTCGGCCGTTAGAAACGTTCGTCATTAAGCCGGGTGTGAATACCGGTGTAACTCCTGACCGTTACCCCTTAGAGGTGTAACGGTCTTGACCCTGGAGTTACTTGGACTCGGTCGACTCTTTGGAGAGTCATAATCTCCACGGCCAACCTACTCGGATTGACCTACTCGTTGCCGGACTCTAGAAGGGTGAGGCTGCAAGGGCCGACCCCCGGGAGGTCGAGGCTTTCCTTGGCCGACTCTCAGGGGAACTGGACTGGGGTGTCGGCAATGGCGTGACCGACCCCGAGGGGTCGACGTTGGCTCGTTTGTCCTTCGAGTGGATCTCATCCTCTCCCGAATCTTTCGAGATATTTTAACCTACAACAGTTATGAAATATTCATCCTACAAATTTGTGGAATTAAAAAAGAAAATTGTACTCTATTTTATTATTGACTTGAGCACGCTATATATTACAACAAATTTGATATTTGTAGTTTGTTTGTTTTTTTATTCGTGAATATCTTAGTCAGTTTAACAACGATTAAGTTAGGTAAAGGGTCGAGTATTGTTACCATGGCAGCTAGAGGTGAAGCATACATGGCAATGGTTAAAGCAGCACAAAGAACTCCAACAAAGGTGAGCCTCAAATTACTTCCATGCATGGCCACAAGAGTTACAACAATTACACTTCCATAGAACACAATATTCAACAAACCAACCAGCTTCATTGTTGTCACCTAAAATCATTCACAAACTTAATTAAACCCTTCAATATTATTAATAAAATATCACATGAAATGTGGCTACTTTCCCAATAATTTTATTATTTATTTTTTTTTAATTAAAAAAAAAAAATCCACGTACATATTTCCAAAACTATTGTCATTTTTTTTTCTTCTCGACTATAAAAGAAATGTCTGTCCTTAGATCAGTTACAGAGAGGCATCAAATGAATGTAGACTACAAATTAATGTTACATATAAATTTCGATCGAATCCAACATACTTTCAGAATTTAAATTTTCAACCAACTATGTCATCCTTAGAGACAAAGATAAGTGAGTTAATTCTGTTGTTACTAATTAATTTAAAAAATTAATGCTAAACACTATCTAATAATAAGTTCAAAAACTAAATTGAATGATGCCACATTTAATAACATTAATTAATATTCACACAACTAATAATTATGAGTTCAAAAATTAAATTGAATTTACACAAGTGTGATCACATTTAATGAATATTGGTAATAATTTTCATATGATAAAGGTTATTCCAATTTATTGCTTTTCAATACATCAATTAATACGATGAAAAGGATTATGACAAGTGTATGGCAATTAATGACTTTCTTAACGTTATTCATTAGGTTGATTTATGGTTTAAAAGAGTTACAAAAATAACGCAATTAAAATACTTTTTTTTTTTTTTGAAAGAAATGAAAATACTTTATTATATTTGTAACGGTCTACTTTTAAATCCCGAAGTTCAAAGCTGTCTTAGTTAAAAATTAATCAGTAAATAAAAGCAATAATTTAATCATGAATTAATTCTAATATACATACTTCCAATTACTTGTCTCTAAAAAAAGAAATCAAATAAATACTCAACTAAAGTTTTGTCACATTCGAATAAAATATTAAAATGATTTTGAATCTGTCAAAATTTTTTTTTCTTTAATCATTTTTATAGATATCTGTATATTGATAGTTTCAAGTTGTTTACCGATAATTTTCAATTAATAGTTTTAATCACTGGTTCAATTGATAGTTTTCAATCAATCCAGTGATATACTTATCATAATTAATGTCCGAAGTTTGATGGGGCAAACAGCGGCGCGTGGCAGCCGGTGATTCTAACCACAAGTTCCTTACTTCTTAAAAAACCCTTCTTTTTGTGATCATAGATTCGATTTCGATTTCGAGAACAACTATCTCTAATTTCGTAGATATGAAGAAAATAAAGAGATGAATTTCAAGATTTTCTCCGACAGAATAAATAGAGAACCAATTATTATTGTTCCCAACCACAGTTATATTCTAGTTTAATTGACCCAAAATTATTTCACTTATTCGCTTTATTTTCATTTGAAAAAATTGGTGAAATGGAAATTAATGGAAGCAAGCCTACGAGGAATAAAAAATGGAAGAGATGAGTAGATTAGGATTTAAAAAATAAATAAATATAACTAAATTGTGTTATAAATTAAAAAAATTGATGTTATAATTATAATAGGTCTAATAAATTCCTTATTCACTCTTAAGAAAAATAGTTTTTATTTTTGTAAAAATATAAAAGATGCCGACATATTTTTAAATGAATATTATAGTTACGTGGTTGACTAAAATTTCTTAAAAAGGAAAATAAATCTTTAGAGCATAAAATTCTTTTTAATTATCATTGTCAATAAAAAAATATTTAAACAACTAAAAATATAATTCATTAAATATGAAATAGTTTTATTATTTAATATCGTGATTCGTGAATTTGAATCTATTATGTCTAAATGTTGTATATTAAACAAATATATTTTGCATCATATTGAACAATACATCAAAGGGTAAGATTGTCTTTTTTTTTTCTTTGAAATGTCTAAATAAAGAGGTATGTAATTTAAGAAATATTTAAAATAATTGATAATTATTATATATTACAATAAGATTTATCTTCTTTTTTTTAATGGTTTAGTAAGAGTTAAATATATTTAACTTCAAACAATTTTAAGTTATGATATTTTGAAAGTTAAATTTTTTTATATATCGTGTGGGTGAAAACAAAACATGTTAAAATTATTTGCATTGATTTGTGGGAGAAGAATCAAGTGGGAGTTAGTGGGCATATGCAAGGTCGATGCAACTTCAAGGATGAATCAAGTCGAAATTGGTGAACATATATAACACTCAAGTTGAGGAAAGATACATGAATAAAGATCGTGATCACGTCCAAATAAAAAGGAATTTCGAAGATATGCAAGTCAAGCTTAATAAGTTTTAAAATAATTGATAACTACTACATATAAAAGGCAATTCTCTTTTTTTTTTTTTTTTTTATGAATTAAGTATGCTAAATTTGGAGCAATTCTAACGGGCAATTTCTTGAAATTTTTTTAAGAAGCGTGTGAACGATGTCGAAAATATGCTAAAATTACTTGTGTTGGTCTATATGAGACAATATCTTCACTCTTATAAATGTTATAAGTGAAATTTATAGTCAAGCACTAAGGCCCACTAAAGAAGCCTATCGGCTCGAAGAAAGACCTAAGACAAAGGGTCTGACTTGAGGCAATCAAATGGATGCCAACCTTGAAGGTGTAAGCTAGCAAGGATCCGACCTACAAGATTGTCAATTGAGGTGGATGAACTTCGTGGGTTAGGTCAAGGTTGACCTGGGGTCCCTAACCTTTACAGGGGAGTGTTAGCCCAACCCACTTGGGTCGAATAATTTCCCTAAGGCCTAACAGAGCCTATGTTAACCTTATCACGACTTGTGTGCACATGTGCTTCTAATGATGCTAAGTAACCTCAAAAGAGGCAACCTAAGGCAATCAGTGTGCACGAGATTGAGAAAGGATGTGACAAGGTCAATAATGAGTCGTTATATATGACACATTATTAATCAAATCGTAACAACTCCACTAAAACGATGGAAGTTAAAATTAGGTCACGATTACTCAAGTTATAACACCTTCATTAGTGAGGTCCATGCAACACTTTAACTATTAATTCGTTATTAAGCTGAGAGATAATGAGTCTAAAGTTGCTATAAAACGTCTCCAAATAAAAGGCTTAAGAGGAAAGATGAGTTGAGTAAGCCAATTATGAATTTCCAAGCTCGACAACTTTCCTAAAAAGCTTTTTACACTCTTTCCATTTCATAATCTCATCAAGTCTCTAGCCTAGACATCTTTCCTAAAAAGCTTGTACACTCTTTCATTTCTTATTTCCATCAATCTCTAGCTTAGGCATCAAGAGCCGCACTCAGGTAACACCATATTTGTGTCCTAATTCTTTGTTTAGCACACACAACGTTGTCGATAAATTACAAGTTTACGAACATAAACAATCAAACCAAGTAGGTTCCATGATCGAGTAGCATTGAAATGTAAGTGTTGGAGGCGCAACGACCGAATTCAAACTTACCAACACAATCTAAAAGATGATTAAAGATAAAAATTAAAAGTAATGAGAGAAAGAAAGGTACCTTCTTGTGTTTGGAAGCAAAGATGATAAAGAGAATAACATAAGTGAGCTGAAAGACAACACCAGCACCATTGACAGTAGAGACAAGCAATCCATTAGGCTTCAAAATCCCATAAAATGTCCACAAGCTTGTGCTCAATAATGTTGTCACATATGGTATTCCTTTGTAATTCTCTGTTGATTTCTTCTTCACTATTCCTATAAATGTTTTTCTTTCCAAATAAAAACAAAATTAATTCTTTTTTTTTTTTTTAATTTTTTATATAAAAGATAATTACTAATTATTAACAAAAATTAACTCTATCCTTGCATTTAAATAGAAGAGATTCTTTTTCCTTGTTTTAAAATTTTCATTAGTTGAATTTTGAAAAAAAAAAAAAAATTAAAAAAACAAATTACCAAACATAAATTTGCTGGTATCAATCTAAATCTAAAAACTCTATAAAAAAAAAATAAATAAATAATAAAATCAAGAAATTGGAATTCAGATTACCTACCAAACAAACTTAGACTGTCTCCAAAAAGTTCTGTTATTAGTCAACTTTAAAAGTGGGGGAAATGGGGAGAAGCCAAAATCAAAATAGCCTCTTCATTAAATAAATAAATAAATAATATTTAAAAATAACATTTAATGCCCATTCATGAACAACCTCCTTCCTTTTTATCATATTTTACCTTTTATTAATTATATTTTTTTTAAGGTAAAGTTAGTTATTTATGCGTTGAAAAATGAGAGACTAGTAGTAACTAGAAAAAATAAGCATCACTTTATATAATAAAAGATTATATCTACTTATTGAATTTGCTCACGATATATTAATAACATATTTTTAAATTTATATTAAAAATAAAAAATTAATTTTATTTATTCAAATCATAAAAATTAAATTTTATATTTTTCAAGATTATAAAAATTAAACTCTAGATTTTTAAATTGATTAAACTTATAATTTATCAAAAAAAAAAGAAAACATAAGAACCAAAACGTGAATACTTACATGGGTGATGCAAAAACCAGAATCGAAATTATATTCCCTGCATCCAAACACACCCCACAAATTCCCATTAAAAAAAACTTTATTTAAATAAATAGGAAAGAAATAGAAAAGAAAAGAAAAGAACTGACCAATGATACCCATGGCAATGCTCAGATCAGTAGCCATGGTAGTTGTTACGGAGTTTGCCGGAAAAGAAGACAGAGCTGCGGCGGCGACGGCGAGGGCGACGGCGGTAGAGGAATAAAGTTATCTGCTTGATGTATGTGGCTGTGGGTTGATAATGAAATTAATTTCAGTTTATAGATTCTACAAAGCAGAGCTCTCCACTATAATTGAGACACGTTTTTTATTCTTTTTAGTTGTATTTAATTTTGTGAAAATGAAATTTCACCCATTATTATCACTGGGCCAAACTGCAAATATTTGTGTTTGGAGTGAAGTGTGCAAATTTACCCAAATCTTGAAGGTTAGGTATAAACTTGATAAAAGGCTTTAATAATTCAATTCAATTTATTTAAAATTTTAACTTAACCACATAGTTAATATCGTTGAGCTAGTGTTCGACGAATATTAACAGAGTTGATTGAATAATCGTTCGATTCTATTTTTGAAAATATGAAACACAAAAATGCGATAGAAAAGACGAATATATTGGATTTTTTTAAGTTAAGAAAAACGTGTTTTTTTTTTTTGGAGTATAAGAAAAACGTGTTTGAGAAAAAGAGAGGTGAATTATTATGAGAAAAATGAATTTTTTTTTTTTTTTAGTGAAAAAGATAATTATGAATAAAAATAAAATAATGAATAGAATGAAATATAAAGGGTAAAAATACCATTTTGGTCATTGAATTTTCACCTTTATTTCATTTTATTCTCTAAAGTTTCAAATCTTCAATTTTAATTCATGAAATTTAAGTTTTGTTTCATTTTGGTTCCGAACTTTCAAAAATTCAATTTTAGTCATAAATTATGAGGTTTGTTCCGTTTTAATTCTTGAACTTTGAAAAAAACAATTAAAATTAGCTTTTATAATTATTTTTTTATTTATTTTTCTTTGAGAAAATTATCATTTTCCTTTATAAATTTAAACCGATTGTTTTTACCTTTTGTTTTTTACTATATTAAAATTATTAACATTATTGAATCAATTTAGATTAATATTGACTTCAAATCACCTTTAAGTTTTTTTTTTCCAAAGTTTGGGACTAAATTTAAACTTTTTGACAAATTTATGGATCAAAATGAAATAAAAATCAAAATTCAAAAAATAAAATTGAACTTTTGAAACTTGAGAGACCAAAATGAAACAAATGTGAAAGTTCAAAAACTAAAATAATATTTTATCCAAAAGAAAATAGATATGATGAGGATACAAAAGTAATTGTGCTATTCACACGAATAATCACAAATATAGTTAAATTTTAAAATACTTATAATCATTAATACTAATAAATAATATATTATAAAAAAAATATCTGATAATATTCATTATGTACAATAATTATATTTGTTAAATTTTTTTGAAAGTGATTATGTTTATAATATATACATTTTTTTACTAGTTTTGTAAGTTTCGATCGTAAATAAATCGATAATTGGCTCTTATATATTTGAGAGCAATCTTGTTGGATTCAATTTTGATAGAAAATATTTTTAAATAAAAAAACTTCCTGCAATAAATGGTTTTGTTGGAAGACGACAAGTCTTATGAGCGATTTGAAACCTTACATCGGGAACACAAGTTGAACACAATTGGTATGATAAATGAATGGATGGATTATTCGACCGACAGATTTTAACATGAGTTATGCTTTTCATCATAAAAAGTATGACTTGTAAATGAGATGTTCTTCCCGTGCAAATAAAGAAGCTATTCAAAATCGTGTATTAAAGTTCTTCAAAAAAAAAAAAAAATTAACTTCATCAACGTTCAATCGCAGGTAGCTATTCCTCTCAATTTTTAATTCATTAAAATTAACTCACAGGCGTATGTTCTGGTTATGGAAGAAGATCTACAATGAACATCTTAAAAAATAACTTTTCGATTTTGATAATTTGTTCGTTTAAAATAGACTTTATTATGCGTAAACCTAAAGTACATTAATTTAATTAAATCACAAAAAATATAAAATATATAAATAATATAAGAGACATTTATATTTTAATTTACTATTTAATAATTTTTGAAATCTCATTTAGTAATCAATTTTAAGTCAGTATGATAAAAATTACTTAATACCAGGCCCAATTTCCTCAACCGGCTTTATACTCACGCAGCCGCCGATCGCCGGTCGGTTAATTGTTCTCCATATCTGTTTTCTCGATCTCGGTTTTCTCTCCACCGATACTCTCGTGGGCTCCGAGCAATCATCTTCCACCGCTCTGGACTCCTCTCCAAACTCAATCGAACAATCCCACATTCCTTCGCATTTTAACGGATTCTCTTCAATTAACTCTGCAGCATCATGTTCAAAAAGTGAGCTATCTCTCCCATATTTGCATAGCTCGTTATTCAGCTATAGCTTCATCTTCTTTGATGATTGTTTGTGAAAATGATTTCTGGGTTATGTTTATTGGGGATTTAAATTATGAGGAATTTGTTGGATTTCTTCACTTGTTGTCCATTTTTTCTTGTTACTGGTTTCTGGTTTTTGCTCGAATGGTGTCTTCTTTCTCGTTTTAATGGTGAGTTCGTTTCGTGGGATTTCTTCTGTTTGATTCTCCTCATTGGAAAAATGGTTTTTTTTTTTAAACTTCTATTTCCTGTTTGTTTCTGTTTTTCCCCTGCTGTGGTTTATCTATTGTGTCTCGATTTGAACATTTCGGAAATATATACACGCGCAATTTGTTATTTGAAATTCTCTTAGGAGTGTTTGCCAAGGAGAATGGACAGGAAGATGATTATTTGGGAAAATAGTTATTTGTATTTGGGTAAAAGAGAATGATTATACGAAGAATCGAGGAGTGGGGTGAAGAGAATTATTATGGAGAGAACAAGTGAGTATGTAGAGAGTGATAAGTGGTTAGGAGGAGAATGAAAATTTGTTACAAGAGAATGTGTATTATGAGGCGAACGATTCCCCCATAATCACTCTCACCAAACACCCTCTTAGAAGTTCATGGAGTTAGGATGTTTACTTGTGGAGTTTGGTTTTTGTGTGCTCACCATCTCTTCTAGTGACGTGGTTTGTGTATATCCTTCAATTTTGTGTTTTTTTGTGTGTTTCTGTTTCATTTTTAGGTTCTCTACTGAAGAAGTGTCTGCTCAGAATCAAGTTAAGGCATCGGTGCAACGGAGAATTCGGCAAAGTATAGCAGAAGAAGTGAGTATTAGATAGTGCATTTAAAGCTCAGAATCCTATTAATAAGATAGCAATTGATGTCATTATCTGTTTTGTTCTTTTTGTTGCAGTA
>JBBMEG010000009.1:413059-453811 GCA_037832605.1 Cyclanthera cordifolia | reverse complement strand
TATATATAAACAAATCATACTCTTTATTAATCAAATAAAAAGAAATTAATATTTAAATATTTTTTTATTAAATCATATAATATAAAATGTCATTTTGATTCATGGATTTTTTCGAAAATTCATTGTTAGTCAATGAACTTTGAGATTTGTTATATTTTAATCTTTAAATTTTGAAAAGTCTAATTTTCATTTGTAGACTTAGAGGTTTGTTGCATACATTTCAATACTTTAACTTATAAAATAAATAATTAAATGTGGTCCTTAATCATTTTGTTAAAAGAAAAATATATTTTTCAATAAATTTATAAAATATGTTTAGATTTTGTCTTTCATTGTTATATATTTACTTAATTTTTTTTATAGGGATCAACTTAAAAATTTTATAAAGTACCCAGATTAAAATTAGACTTTTGAAAGTTCAAAGGCTAAAATGTAACAATACTCAAAATTCACAGACTAAAATTAAACTTTTGAAAGTTTTGGACCCAAAATGAAACAAATGTTAAAATTCAGGAATCAAAATGATATTTAACCGGATAAAAAAAAAACATCACAACAACTCATATCATTGGTGTTTAAGTGAATTAATACTAAACAATGTGGTGGGCCCTTTCCATTATTATAGCATCTGAAACGGTGTTTAAAAAAAATGTGTAAAACTTAAAAGTTACTTCTATAGAGTACTTGGTAGATACTTTCATAATTTATATGAACAATAATTTGTTACATGAAGATATTAAAAATGCATTAAAAAAAAATAAGTCATAAATGATTGTTTGATTGATGAAATAAAAGTATATATTAAAAAAAAATTACATTATTATAATAAAAAAAAATGGTAGAAAGTATGCAAGTACTTCCCACCGAGTATTGCTCTAAAAAATTTTAGAATATCTTTGGCATATATTTCTTGAAATATGTAAGAAACTGCCAACAAGATACTATGAACTCCACATTTGAGTATCACTTATTCAGTGCATGTGACTTTAATTAATGATGATTTTTTTTTTTTCTTATGTTAAATTTTATAGTTTATAAATTATTTAAATATGTAAAAAAAAAAAAAAAAAAAAAAAGAAGTATGGACTGGTCAATATAAATAGGACTTTATTGACATGATAAATAATATAGTAACCGGAGATGCTACACGTTCCATGTCCTTCGCCTAAAATATTGTTAAATAATTTTTTTAATTAATATTTATTGTTTATAAAGTTCTTTTTTTGTAGAGGTTTTTAAATTCAAATGTTGGCATGTGACATAATTGTATTTGAAAATTTGATATTATTAAATAATTCAATGGCGTAAGCAATATAATTTAAATTGGCACAACTCTTGGTAAGCCAAAAGGCATCAAAATCGAATCCATTGATACACGTACTTGTTTTCACACGAGAGTAGTAAATTTTAAATTCAAAAAAAATAAAATTTAATAGGTAAATATAGAGGATGAGTAAAAACCCAGTTCTATTGAAACTTAAGTATTGAAACGAGCTCAAATCTCATTTGAGATTAATTAGCCAAATAATGTACAGAAAATTATGAATTAAAGAAAGGCCCATTTATCTTGGTTTGGTCTAACTTGGTTCACCTGCTTTGTGAACCGGTTCAAATAATTTCGAAACCGGTTTTTGAATCAAGGGCTGAGATTCATCATGGTACCGACTTGGTGTATGGCTGTGATGTTGCCACTATGCCATGTTCTCTGTCGGTTTGTCTTTGCATGACCTCCACGTTGAATCCACTCTCTCTTTGGCTATAAAAGCCTAACTTTGAACGAGTTGCTTCATTTTTCGACTCACATTGCCTCGCTCAGAGAAGGCTGAGATTACGCTGGTTCTTGGTTGAGCTTTTCCGATATTTGTTGTTCTTCCTCTCTGTATGAAGTTTTCCCCAGTGACAATGACGATTCAAGTCGTGAGTGCTTGGATTGTTGCTTCCTCGCTGGTGAAGCTTCTTCGGTGACGATTACATCGACTTCTTGATGTAATCGTTGCTTACCTTGAGGTGTCTCAACAAATCTTGACTGGGTATTGAAGAAATTGACCATGTCTTCAAGAGGTCAACATTCTTCTTGCTTTTCTTCTTCACGGTTTTACAGTTTGTAAGAAAGAGGAACGTCATAACTCATACGTTTTTGCTTCTGTATTTTATGTATTCTGTTTAAAAATTATTGATGGATGAGAGACAAAGAGAAAAGAGGGAACACCATGGGATTTACGTGGTTCGGCAATATTGTGCCTTTTATTTCTTTTCTTTTCTTTTCAAGAACATGTACGTATCTATATCCGTACATATACTTTCTATCAACTGTTATATATATATATATATATACAATAGTGAACACATAGTAGTTTAGAACACAAACTCATAGGATAGTGCCTAGGTGGTTAGTGCTTAGGTGGTTAGTGCTTAGGTGGTTGAAGAGTTTGTTGAACTTCAATTTTGAAATAAACAGTAGTTTGTTAGATGGCTGTTAGGAATTCCTCGAATTGTCTTTGTAAGGCCTTGGTCGAAAGGCAAGGCTTTCAAGGCATTGGTTTTGTTTAAAACCTAACATAATATCTATAATTTTTGAAAAGATACAAAATGTATTCGTTTATTATAAATGGTTGGCATGAAGATTGTGGGATTATAAAAGTGATAGAGGCTAGGACCAATTTGAATAAAATAAGGGAATATTTAGTTACTCGGATTTGTTAATACACAAAAAAATGATCCTAATATGGGTAGCTGTCTAGTAATAACGATTACTTTATATTACTATTATTAAATAAATATTATGTCTATAGTTCGCCCGAAGTAATTCATAACACTTATCGGCCCTAACTGTCAAACAAACTCAACAAATCAGATATTGAAGATTTATTGGACGTCACGAATGGTCAAATTGTTTTGGATCACGCCACTTAACATAATATACTACTAAAATTATACGTTATTGCACTATACGAATTGCGTGAATTTCACGAATCGCCAAATTGTCAATATTGACACCAACAACCATAATTTAGATAAGTATACCTTTCGTACCCATGATAATTTTGATAAATATATATTTAAACCATCCTATTTTCATTAACATGAACTTTTCACAAATATATATTAATAAAATTTTAAATTTTAAAAAATCTAAATTTAAATAATATCTATTAACGTTCAAATATTAAATATAACACACACTAATATTATTAACAATTTTTTAAGAGTTGTTTTTGTACACGTGGTCTAAAATAAAATAATGCTATCGTGGGCATCCTCACAATGATTATTTAATTCCCATCGAACACGCTCGCAGGTCCACCATGATAATAATTGCAACATAATGCTATCGATATTTAATTTTATGAAGTCAAAATATATAATAATAATTTGCTAGATATGCTTTCTGTACAAATGATATAACAATAATTATTGTTATTCCACATAAATGAGAAAATTGAGAATAGTACCCAAGATTACTATTTGATTTTTATATTTTAAAATTTAAATAAATTATAATTAAATTTCATAAATCAGAAATTTTTTAATTTAATTTTACATTTTTTTATCATTTTTCAAAATTGTTTAGTTTTTTTTATTACTGTATTAATAAAGAACATAAAAAATCAAATAATCTTTGAAAGCCGAAATTATTTAAAAATCGACTTTTTAACAAAAATTTCAAATTAAAATGACAGGATTATTTTGTTTGAATTAATGATAAATAAGATTATGGTGGTGTGAACAGTAATTTCATTTGATATTAATACAATTCAAAATGAAGAAATCAATGTTTTTGATTTTGTATTAAAGAAAAAAAAAATTGCTAGTGCGAGCAGCAGCATGTTCACTTGAATGGACCAGACTCGTAAATTCACGATGATCATGATATGTATAAAAAGTGAAAAAGTATTTATAATAATTATTTTTTATTAAAAATATTTAGCCTAGGGAAGACCATCGTGATGGTGAATCATTTAATGTGGATGCAACACAATAAATGCCCATCCCAATAATACTCCTTCATATTTTCTTTCATGGGAATGTGGTCCATAAACTATTCTCAACCAGTGTTTGTTTAAAAATTTGTGGAGTCTTTATTTTGATTGTTTAGAAACGATCAATTATTTTGAATGATTATAAAGAAGATGTTGTAATAATAGCTCGTATGTATAAGATTTTAAACTAATGATTATAAATGCTCGTTTATAAAATTTTTATAAAAATTCAAAACAAACAGCTTTCGGGGGTTTCCGTAAAAAAAGAAATTAAAAAAAAAAATCATGTTTCTCAAAAGTTTTGAAAAATTTTCAACACTAAATTATATAAATTTAGCCCAAATTATAATTTAATTTTTATGACTTAAAATTTTAGATTTTTATTGTGATGGTTGCTAAGAAATGTTTTTAAAATTTGAAAAATTAGTATTTGAATTTTAATATTTCATAAAATCTAAAAAATAGTCTGTCATTCGTAATTATTGGTGAATAAAATTTGTAGAACTTAGTTTTTTTTTTAATGATGAAAACATGAGATATGTAATTAATTAGGCAAAAAAAACATAATTCATACTTATTTACATGCCCTTTATGAATAACATTGACTATTTTTTATGTTTTATCAAATTAGAGAGAAATTCTATTTCTTCAAATCATAGTAAATAAATTCTATATTTTTTCAAACTATATGACTTTTGAACCATGAGAACTAAATTCTATATTTTTCCAAATTATAAAACTAAAATCTACATTTCTCAAAATCATATAACTAAAGTCTATATTTTCAAATCATAAGGATTAAACACCAATTTTCATAAAATTATATGGACTAAATTTATAATTTGCCTAAATTTCAAATATCCCAAAACTTAGACAACCTAAAAACGGAACTTCCACCTATTTAATTCGCCGTGTTTTAAATTGTATAAAAGTACAAGAATAAACTTTATTTTTCAATATCATAATAATTAGGGTTGCAATACTGCATGTCAGAACTACTGATATAAAACAAAGAGGACCGGGTTCAAGGTGCACTTTGTTTGATGGGAAAATTGTTGATATATTGCATGACAAACAGAGTCTCACATCTTTAAGTTAGGGGAAAGAGTTTGGGTATATAAGGAGGGGAACAACTCCTCTATTGACATCAGTACTTTGGGGTGATGACCACAAACAAAACACGAGGGGTGCTTCCCAAGGTGGATAATATTATACCAATGTGAGGTTTGTGGATGCAACTTCCGATCTAGAATAAAGAGGACCGGTTCAGGTGTACTTCGTTTGAGAGGAGGATTGTGCAAAACCTGTCACCCATGAACAATTGAAGAGAGTTTCAATTATACATCTTCGACCAATACAATTATAAATATTATCTAAAACTTGAATATACGGCACAATTCCTCTAACTATCGATCTAAAGGCGTGTTTGGCTACGCTAAAAAAAAAAAAAAAAGAAGGTAAAGAAAGTTGATGGTATGAATATTGATTTTTCATATAAAAAATAATAATAAATATATAATTGATTGGAAAAGATTAAAAAAAAAAAAAAAAAAAAAAAGCATTGAACACGGGTTGGATTAGTGTAATCTACCCTAACTCGATTCCAACACGAACTAAAAGAGTTTTTTTTTTTGCTATTTATTTTTCCATGTCATCCCCACGGAAAAGGAATTCTCCGCCTAATTAGAAGCCGGTCTCCACTGGTATCTGAAATTATGCCGATATGGTGGAATCTGTTTCACTCTTGTTTGATCACCCCTTCAAATTCGTATTCTTGTATCTGTACCCCCAAAGAAACAGCAATTTATTTTTTATTTTTTATTTTTTATTTTTTTTATTTTTTTTATTTTTTTATTTTTTTTGTCTACGGCAGTAATTTCTTCTTCTTTTCAACTTAACAAAATAAATGGATTATTAAATATACATACAAACTTTGACTTTAAATAACATTTTATCTCAATTGAAAAGTTTAATAAATATTTCTAAATTTTATAAAATGTCTAAATTTAGATGAAAATCATTAAAATTTGTTTTGATAAATGGTTTTAACTTTAAAAATATCATTTGTTATACAAATTATTAAATTTGGATAAAAAATGTTAAAATTATGTTGAATAAATATGTCATTAAGGTTGAGTTATATTAAAAAAAAAAAAATTGACTCTAAAGTAATTATTCTTGGTTCACACTTTATATTTTTTTCTTATAATAATAAACATGTATTATTTGAAATATTGTAGTCAAAATTTGACCGACTAAATTTTAAAAATTTCAAATTCATAATTTAAATCATTTCTTAATTAATCAAATAAAAAGCAATACTAAATGGTTGTTATGATTATTTTTATTTTTAATTTTATAATTAAAAAATGATTGTGATGAATTTGAAAATCTAAATCAAACGGGTTTAGGTAGAAACTTATTAAAAAAAAAACTGACTTAGTTTATTCAATTTTTAAACATGAATAATAACGTGTAATTTTTTTATTCGTGAGATTGATATCAAACTTGAATTATTTAAATCATTTAATTTATTAAATGTTTGAATTTATTGTCAAGCTTTATAAATGAATAATAATTTCACAATTACTTCATTAAGTCATTTCAAATTAAGATTTTTTTGTTTAACATTTGATAGAGATTGTCGTAAATAAGCGACTCTACAATTGAAACGCGAGGCATTTTGGACATGCTTCCTCGAACCTCTAAAGTTCAAGACTATTGAAAAACTTAAAATATATAATTATTAAACTATCATAGGCTTTGGCCTAGTAATGTAGTATCATAACTCGATGTAGTGGACTTATATTCCAACATAGGTAGCCTGATAACGGTTGTAACTCTCTTCAGCTCGGGGGCTAGTTTCAACTATAACAAAAAAAAAAAAAAAAAAAAAAAAAATTGAATCAAGATTAAAACTATAATTTATAATTCACTCCTACATTGTGATTTATTTAAACATTATGAATTTATTTTTATCAATTACTAATAAAACATTTAACGTACATTATAACCAGTGTAAAAATATTAGTTAAATATTCAAGCTAATTTTCAATGACTTGTTATTGTGAATGTTCATATATCTTCACAACTCGAACTAACGCAACCAAATTTACTACTCAAACACGGATAATTTGATGAATTCGTCAACTCAAAATTTTGGATTGGTCAAAAAAATCTCCTTAACTCAACCACGTACACCCGAACTTTCGATGTATCTAAAAACAAATGTAGAATGATAAACAACAATATATAATAAATATATTAAAAAATTAAAAAATTAAAAAATTAATTTCAACATCAATTACATAAATAATTAATATTGAAACATAAAAGTAGTTCATAAATAAAAAAATAACAAAATTATAATAGTTCTTTTTTATTATAACAATGAGAGATGATGATTAAACCATTGACTTAATAGACTTATGGCAAAATTATTAACATTTTTATAAAAAAAAATTAAATACACAAATATTTTATAAAGTTTTTACCGTGAAGATTATATTTAAAATTTACGAATATTTTTAAAACCGTTTAACCATTCTCGTATAAATTTAACGACATGAGTATTTTTTTAATATTTGTAAAATTTAGAGGATTTTCTTAACTTTTAAAATTAGAGACAATGCTGGCAAAACTCTACGATAATTTTGTCATATTAGTAACTTCGTACTTTATTGACTAAATAAACGTTTTTTTTATTTTCGAACATAATTAAAAAGTAACGTTTTTTTTTTTGTAAATGTTTTTAATATATTATATTCAATAAAATTTAATTTTATCGATAAAAACTAATATAGCTTAGTTGACATTATATAGGTTCTTAGCATTTACTGAATCGAATTTCCGTATTCAATGTTATAATTAAAAAATATATATATAATTTTGAAGTTAATTTTAATTGAAGTTTAAAAAAATAAAAATTCAACTAACTTTAATTGAAGTTGATATAATAATAATATTAATAATTTAATATAAAAATACAATGTTACCTATTTATAATTTTTTTAAAAAAAATAATAAAGAAGAAAAAAAAATTACAAAGTAAATTTTAAATTAGTCATATGATTCGAAGGAATTTAGATTTTAGTTCATATATGTTGGAGAAATATACAATTTAGTTCATATGATTTGAAAAATATAATTTAGTTTCTTTGTTTTTATCACTTAAAAATATATTACGTGTTATTTGTAAATCGTTGACAAATTAAAAAACACCATACTCAAAGATCAAATGCATGACTACATGTTAAATATTAAACCAACTATACTATTGATGAGTAATAATTTTTTATTCAACATTTATTTGATATATACGATGCATAATACTATTTATAAATATATATTAATAATATTGTATTGATTTATTCTAAATACGTATTTATAATATTAGTGTATTTAAATAGAATACATATTTAAAAAACATGACACAAAATTGTAATATTACTGATATCGTATTTATAACAATAATAATACTTATTTAGAAAAAATAAATTGTAATTATAAATACGTATTAATAATATTGCATTTATTATAAAACGTGTTTATAATACACTATTGTATCTAAATATAATACATATTTCAAAAACACAATAAAATATTGTGATATTCCTATATTTGTATATATAATAATAATAATAATATGTATTTATAAAAAATAATATTGTATTTATGTAGTATAACTACGTATTCATAATATATATTATTGTATTTAATATAATACATATTTAAAAATACAATACAAATATTAGTGTATTTGTATATAATATATATTTATAAAAAATAATATTGTATTTATAAAATATTATATTTATTATAAATACTTACAAAATCATATAGTGTCCATAATTAATACATACAAACCAAGTAAACAAAATTAGTACGTATATAATAATGTGTGAACAGTTAAATAAATTAAATCGATAAACCAAATGGTAGAAAGTAATTACTCAAATGTCGATGTACTTTTTCTACCGTATTATAATTAATTTATTAATTGTTTAGTTAGTTAGGTGTGTTTGGTCTCTATACAGTCACTAGAAGACATAGTATATAAGTCTCGAACTTATCTAGAAATGAGCATATATTCAGAATCAAAATCATCAACCAACTGTCTCATCTTTGGGGACGTTTGATATCATAACATAATATTTATTTAGGGTTGTTTATTTTAAAGAGGTTATTCATGATAAACCCATGAAAATAAAGTGGGGGCACACGTTATTTAAAAATAATTATTTTTCTAATTTTTTATTTTAAATTCATATATTTCTTAAATTTTTGAAATTATTGTCTGAGTATGTCGTTTGATCTATTAATTAAGACGACTATTTCAACTTTAATTGTTCCTTTTTTCATCCAAAACAATCATTTTTATTATTTAAAATAAAATTTTCATTAAATTTATTTTTATAAAGAAATGCATTATTTTGAATAAAAAAACATTTTTAGTTAAGATTATCGTATTTAAATTATACTAATACAATTATTTTTAGTGCGTGGTTTTATCAATATACAAATATATTTCAAAATAGAACAAGAAAAGTTTAGTTAATAAAAACAACGGATGTTAATTTATTTTCACGAGGTTCAATATTAGTTAAAAACATAATCAAAATATTTTGCTGAGAAATTGCATTTTTTCTAAAAAAAAAGTGAATTCAAACTTTTTAAAATAATTGTATAGAAACAAATCATAACTATTTATGTAATAACCTCATCCAATATCATAATCGTGGTTATAATAACAAGCACTCCAAATACGGTTTGTAATAATTTACCATTTTTCATAACTCACATTCTATCCTAACTAAATTGCTGGTTTTGTAGTTACTTATTTCAAAATAAATAATTAATAATTTTATGATAACAAACTGGAATTCTGTCTAATAATATTTTGGAAAATTTTAAGCGTTTATTATGTAAAGATTGAAGAGACGATTACAATGCATTTTAAATCGTTCAAATCAAAGTTAAAATGAATGGGTGTCTAAATGCACCTTAGAAGGTTAATCAACGTCACAGTCACAAGTTTGATACTTCAAATTGATATCTGATTTTCATTTATGCCCTCCATATAAAGTTTGCAGTCTCTTCTTCATAAAAAAAAAAAAAAAAAAAAAAATCAAATAGTTATTTTAATAAAATGTTTACATCATAATTTGACATGTTTCCTCAACCAAAGGGTCCTATTCGAATTCTTTCATTTATTTATTTTTTATTTTTTGGAAAGGAATTCTTCCATCCATTTAAATTCGACGATATACTTTTTTTTTTTTTTTAATAAGTAGAACTCTCTACGTCCAATTTTATGTTAAGTAGATTATTACGTTTCTGTTTTATATTATGACATTATATAAAAAAATTACCATTTTGGACTCATTTATTTATTTTTCTTAATTTATTCTCAGTTCATTTCTACTCAGTTACAAATATTTGTAACTGTAATAGGAAGAATGTCAAATTTTAGATTAAATAAGTTGATAAACATTATAAATGAAAGATATAACAAAAATACAATCGTATCAGTTCCTATATATATCAAACCATTATACTAACATATAATTAATAAAATTCAACCCTCGAAGGTTATGTTTGTTTTTGGTAAAAAAAAATGTAAATCATTATGTTGGAGATTGTTGGAATACTCACCTTGTGACAAATGTCTCACATTGGTAAGGTAGAGGTTCTTCAACATATATATAAGATAGAGTAGACTACTCTTCTCCTTTCTAATTGGTTTTGAGATGCATACGTACCCACACTTTCTAACACATTATTCTTTAAAAATCACTCGTTTGTATTTGATATTTATTAACGGTTCTTAATTACTCATCACTCTCTTTATCAAATTTTACATCAAACATATCACCCAACTATAATTAACATCAATTCTCAAACAAATAATTAAATACTACAAACTACTATTAACCTTTTCAGTTATTCTCACTCTACTATTTTTTTTGCCAAAAATAAACACACTTTTTTTTATATTCGTTTAGATATAAATGTCTGTAAAGAAAATTTCAGCAAAATAAATTTATTTGAGAGTGAATTTATAAACATATTAAAAAATGAATAATTTTGAAATAAAGATTTATTTAGAATGATTTAAAATTGAACGAGTAAAAGTAATAATTATTTTAAATGGTTGTAATAGCTTGTTTGTATGCCGTTGTTAAGAGATACTTCACAAATTCAAATATGAAATGCCCCTAATCACGTGTCAAAGTGAGCATACTTCAGTTGACGCTAATGATGCATTAACATCTACTCGATTAGTGGTTCGAGTTTTCGTAGTAACCAGTCCCCAACTTGTACTTAAAAAAAAAAAAAATAATAAAATAAATATATATGTGTGTGTGTCATTTCAATTACAGGGCCCTTAGAGCGAACAGGAGCCCATCACTCACAAAAAAGCCCAAATTTGAGGCCCACTATTTCGACCGGCTTAATACTGACGCAGGCTCTGTCCCTGCCTGCCGGTCGGTTAACTGTTCTCTCTTCCCAGTTTCCGTTTATTTTCTCTTCCGATTTCCACACCGACACTCTTGTGGGTTCCGAGCAATCATCTCCAGTGTACTGGAGTTTTCTCCAAATTCACCGTAACAATCTTACATTCTTTCACATTTACAAGGGTTTTAAGGCATCATGTTCAAAAAGTGAGTCTGATATCTTTGTTGCTTTTTATTCAGCTATGATTTCGTGTTTTTGTTTCACGACTGCGGAGAATGATTTATGGGTTTTGCTCATTGGGGTTGAAATATGACGAAATTGTTGGATTTCTTCACTTGTTATCACGTTTTCTTGTTACTGGTCTCTGGATTTTGTTCCATTGGTGTCATCCTTCCCGATTTAGTTGTGAGTTTCTTTCTGGGGTTCCGTCTGTTTGATTCTTCTCGTTGGGAAAACATGATTTTTGTTCTTATATTTTTTGTTTAATTTTGTTTTTGGGCTGTTCTGGATGAACCATTGTGTCTGAATTTGAACATTTTGAAATTCTCTTGGTTTATACTATTGGAGTTAAGATGTTTACTTGTGGATTTGATGGGCGCGCGTATACTATTTTACGGAGTAAGATAATTGTCTTAGATTGAATCATTATGCAGGGGTTCCTCAAGAGTACTGGGATAGCTCGGTAGATGGAGCAATTGTTACACCTGCCCATAGGTTGGAAGTAGGCAGGAGAGAAGTTTCATCAGCTCTTGCCACAAGGTGAAGCCTGAGTTTAGTGTGAGGGATTTCTTCAATGCTGTAGTATTAACTAAGATGTTCGTTTCAATTTTCCATTTTGTAGATACCTCTACATTCTTTACGTTATTTCTTTTCCAAAAGAGTAAAATTTTGTCACCTTGGGATTGTAAAGGAATGGAATGGAATCTGTTCTTTGGACTTCTATTATGAATTTTATCTAGTAGTCTTTTGTTTTCTGCTTTGTCTACAGTTTCTACTTCTAATATTAGCTCTAGCACTCCGCGATCTTCTGGATGTGAAGATATAGGGTTAAATAATCATATTTCCATTACGGCTTCGGCTTCGTAGATAGTTGAGGTGCGTACAAAGTTACGTGTATACTTTGTTCAGTTTGACAGTTCTCACAAATGCCTTTTACATTCCATCAGTCATTTATCGTTTTTTGACTTATTAATACCTTTTCTGCTTTGTTGAGAAGGGAATGGCGAAGTTCAAGGATAGGACTGAAGATTTTAAAGATGCTGTGCGGCATCATGCCACTTCTTCAGGGTATAGTGAGGTTTGCATGTTTTTCTCATTTAGTTGTTTGTTGATGTTAATTTGGACCATATACTTCTGGCGAAAGATTAACTCATTCTCTTTCTAGCAAATGTTCAGACGACACCAAATTCTTCCATGAGATGCTTGTATAACAATTGTTTCGTCTTTTTAAAGTTTCGTTTGTCTTTTCAAGTCAATTGAAGATGTTCTCTTACCAGCAGGAACCATGAGTGATGTTTCTTCTCCACAGCAAAGAATTATTGTTATCAATTTGGAATGTTTAAATGTTTCTCCTAGAACATGCTTATGTTACGTACAATGTTTTTGCAGTCCAAGTTGGCGGCTATTATGGCATCTTTCATCATTCAGAAACCTCGGCAAAGGTCACCATTCATCAAAGCTGCTCTAAAAACGGTAAACTTATCAATATTGAAGTTTATTATCATTATTTATTTTTTAATGTTTTCCCTCTCGCGGGAACTTAGTTTTAGCTTAAATTGATTTCTTTCAACGATTTGTTTCATCAATTAGAACTTATGAATGTGAGATAACTTTTTACTCAAATGCTTGGGACATAGAAAATGTATGTGCACCTATCACGTTTGAGTCTTTTTCTTTTCTTGTATCAGCTTGAAAGTATTGGCGCTCTTGAAGAGTTTATGTTGAAACATCAAAAGGACTACGTTGATATGTATCGGACGACAGATCAAGAGAGAGACAACATTGAACACGAGGTTAGTTATCCAACTACCTCGGTGATCACTTAGTACAATATTAGAATACTAGATATGGGAACAGTTGGTTGATATAATGAAATTTGACACAACCTTTTAGTTTAAGCTTTTGGGTTGAATAGTGGTTTAACATAATTTAATATGGTATCAGAGCAGAAGGTTTTGACTTCGAGTTCTTGCCAAGTCGTTTTCTCCCCAATTAAAATTAGATTTTATTTGTAGGACATTTCTCAAAATTTCCCAATCCATTAGCTTAAGCTTAATCCCACAAGCAAGGTGTTATAAGGCTAAAGACAACCTTGAGACTTTTCCTCTTGAAGAGGCGAGGCATAAGCCTCGAGGCAGTTTGAGGTGTAAGCCTCAATTTTAATTAAAAATTTTATTAAAATTCTATATTTTTGTAAACATGTATATGACAAAACATACTACTTGTGTAAAAATACATAAAACATCATAAAAACACTAATATGATTGAATTTTTTTGGAATAAAGAAACAATTTCATTGATGAA
This sequence comes from Cyclanthera cordifolia, assembly GCA_037832605.1. Classification (NCBI taxonomy): domain Eukaryota; kingdom Viridiplantae; phylum Streptophyta; class Magnoliopsida; order Cucurbitales; family Cucurbitaceae; genus Cyclanthera; species Cyclanthera cordifolia. Next base: position 439,850 of record JBBMEG010000009.1, on the reverse strand, counting down.
TGAAACACAAGTGAATTCTCTAAGCACCTATAGGGAATACAAGAAAGAACTCTAAAACGAATTGATCAAAATTAAACTTATGATTATGAAACGATTATGTGCCTTAGAATCCATAATCGAAATATGTAATCTAAATGGATGACTAAAGCAATGCTCGAAATAAGATCATGAATCACGAGAGGTGTCTACAAACTAATGTCACAGATAGGTCTCGAACCTGAGACCTTGAGGAGTACACTTTCAAAGCCCAAGCGTTCAACCATTGCGCCACCCATTGGACGACATTTGGACCATCTTCAATGTCCAAATGTGGGCAAGGAGAATGAATCTTTCTGGTTTGACCTCCATGCTCCAAAGAACCCCCTTATTGTTTTTCTTCTTTGTTTTGTTTCTCTCAAAACCTGCGGTCTACTACTGGTTAGCTTCTTTATTTTTATTTGTTGTTCTTCTTCAAAGTTATTTGTTGGCCCATTGTGATCTCAAGAACTTAGACTGAGTTTTATGGAGTTTTTGGGATATTGCATGGCATGTATTTTCGTAAAGTAATGCAGAATATATATATTTTAACTATACACAGGTAACTGCCTTCATCAAAGCATGCCAAGAACAAATAGATATCCTAAAAAATAACATTAATGAGGATGAAGCACACTCAAAGGGCTGGCTTGGTGCTAGGACTGATGATGCGAACGCCGATACTATTGCACACAAACATGGGGTGGTAAATGTTGTTTTTTCTTCTGTTTCTATTTACACTTTTCCAAACTACTTACCCCTCGTGCAGGAAAAAGTGAGTCACTGTATGTTATTTCCCTGTGTACCTTTCAAATCAGTTCAAAATTGTTTACGTCATTACATTCTATAGTAGTGTTCTCATTCTTCTGCGTCAGTTTTCATCTTTCTCAGATGGGGATACTTCCTTTTAGTGAAATATTTTTCCTACTTTTTTGTCAGAATATCTGACACAGACGATCTGCCCAAACTATTTGTTTCATCTTGAATTTGGAGTTCTCTTCTTTTAAATGCAGGTTCTAATTTTGAGCGAGAAACTCCATTCGGTAACATCACAATTTGATAAGCTAAGAGCCATTCGATTTCAAGATATCATAAACAAAGCAATACCAAGAAGAAAATCAAACCGAGTAAATAAACCACGTTCTGCAACCCCTGAATATAGTAATAATATGGTGCCGAGGGAACTTGATAATTTTGAGGATCAACCTGTCCGAGCCCAACAACAACTGTTGGATGATGAAACTCGTGCACTTCAGGTAATCGAAATATGGTGGGGAAACAGATTTTGATGAGATTTCTACCGTTTGTTAATTAAATCAAGCTTTCTTCTTTAACTTATTAGCTGTATTCTTCCAAATTTGTAGGTTGAGTTGACTAGTCTTCTTGACGCAGTCCAGGAAACAGAAACTAAAATGGTAGAGATGTCTGCTTTGAATCACCTCATGTCTACACACGTTTTGCAGCAAGCGCAACAAATTGAACTACTTTATGATCAGGTTAGCCGTCAGCATTCTAACCTTTTTATTTTCACCTTCTTTTTAACGTTTTTGAGAATTCATTTCAGTTGAGCACTATTCTTGGTTCTTATAAGTTGTCAACTTTCTATCTTCTTTCTTTTGGTTACACTACAAATTAGGCTGTTGAAGCTACAAAGAATGTTGAGCTCGGTAATAAAGAACTTGCCCAATCAATTCAGCGGAATAGCAGCAGCAGAACCTTCCTTCTGCTTTTTCTATTTGTGCTCACCTTTTCAATTATTTTTCTTGATTGGTATAGTTGATGGTATTGGTTGTTGTATCACATTTATATTATACAGAAGCAAGAAAACAATGAAAAAAATTTCAAACCCCCCTGCATTCAGCATGAGGTTTTCCAGTACTTGCTGCGCCAAATAATGGCCTTGATTTTTAGCCTCAACGTCCCTTCTTTGATCTATGTTTATTGCCATCAGACTTGTGGCAGATTCAACCCGGATAAAGATTGGCATAGAAGTTATCCTCCTGTTTCGAAGACTTCCCAGGACGTCTGGGATATATATGGTAACCCCATTTTCTCTTTATGTAATTTATTAACTTTGGATGAAAACACTTTCCAGCTTAACGCTTCTCTGTCCAATAGGTCTATCAAGTTCACTAAATTTGTCCTGAAAATAGAAGATCGCAATTGAGACACAATTATCAGGATTTAGTTATATTCTAACTTACATCATTCCAAACATGGTTGGGGTTTTTTTTCTCACTACTATATTCTCTATCAGGATTTAGTTATATTAAGATTATAGGATTTTTCATTTAGGAATAGTCTTCCTACCGTATTTTTTGTGTTTAGAAAAATTACATTTGTTTATCTGTATCTTATACCCTTCAGGGCTGATGGTTTTTTGAAAATCTTCAAATCTTCTGTGACCTTGGACAGTTTTAGCCATGTTCCCATCATAGGTGTAAACAAAATGTCACTCTCTACCGCTACAACGTAGTCTAAAGCAGCCAACTGGTTCTGATATTGCTTTAAAGGCTGCAATTCCTCCTTGTTGCTAAACATGAATGTGTGTAGATGTTAGGATACATAGCTCTTAGTGGTTGAATCCCGCTTTTGCTGTAAATGTTGCCATCAACAATGTAGATATTTGTTTTGAAAGAATACCCCATTGCCTGAAGAAATATTGCTACCTCTCTTGGAGTCATAGGACATTCCCCTAGTAGCATTTGCTGGGTACCATTTATTTCTTATACGTTCCAGTGTCTCACTTTAACCCTTAGGCTCATTAGCTTGTGCTTCTCTGCTTCGGTAAGGGGTCATTACAGCCCGTGAATGCCAGCATGTCCTTTTCGTATCTGCAACCCAACATATCAAACTTTAAGAGATCCCGTCTCGGTAGCTCATGTGAAAGAAATACCGATCAATACGACGTTCTTTGGTGTTTTCCATTACGGCTTATACATGATATTGATGGAGTTCTGCTATCCTCAGTTTTGATTTTGAAATCTATTTGAGTGTAGACTTAGGAAAGTATTCTTGGGTCTTTTTTCTTACCTTAAATGCAGAGCCAAATAAGGCTTGCCATCACTTCTGGCTCGAGCAGCCAGCTTGTTTCCAAGCTCTTCGATCTTGGTATTGAATGTTAAAGCTTTATACATTGCTCGACATCGTAGTTTCTGTGTCGGAGTCTGCGACACGGTTGTTGGCTAGTTGAGAGTCTGTGTGGGTTAAGCGAATAACTTTGTGCTTCTTCAACAAGGCCGCCATACGTACTCGATAATAATGGGGCTGCGTATATTTACATTAAGAATAGGTAAAAATGAGACAATGAGTGGATGATTGTGTAATGAATACCGTGGACCAAGAAGCAGGGGCAGTATCAAAGGGCTTGATATGTGCACGTTTCGAGGGGACAGATTCTATTACATGATCTTCATTACTCAAAACTTAAATGAAATTTTGCCAGTTGAAAATGTCTTTGAAATCACTGTTGAAAATTAATTTTATAATTTAATAACTCATAATTGCTAAACTTGATCATAGTAACTCAATTGTTTAAAACATAATTAATGAAGTTTGAATCTTTCACCCTATATATATATATATAAACAGAAAAAGTACGATTAAATATCATTTTAGTCTCTGACTTTGAGTTTTGTTTCATTTTGGTCTCTAAACTTTTAAATGTTTAATTTTAGTCTTTGAATTTTGAGATTTGTTTAGTTTTGGTCTTTGAGCTTTTAAAAAAACTTAAAAATGACCATTAGATTTTTTTTTTTTTTCTTTAAACAAAATTTCTCTTTACATTATAAAAATGTCTTTGTATTTTATTTTTGATCGTATTAAAATTATAAACATTATTGAACCAATTTTGATTAATATTGACTTTAAATCTATGAGGACCAATATTAAGTTTTTGACAAAGTTTGAGGATTAAATTTGGACTTTAAAATTTTATGGACTAAAATGAACAAAACTAAAAATTTGTCATAAAATTGGATTTTTGAAAATTCAAAAACTCAAATAAAACAAGGGTGAAATTGTGAAAGTTCAATATCAAGATGATATTTTATCTTAAAAAAAAATATAAATAAAATAGATATATAAATATATAATATATATTTGGGATGAACTATTCAAATATTAAAAAGTACTTAGAAAGCAAACTCTTAATAATGTTAATTAACTTCTAATTACTTATACTGCACTTAACTAATTAATACATCAATCGAATGGATTGGTGGCGCAGTGGTTTCTTTGTTTAGTATTATTGTTCAATACCAACGTCACGAGTTTGATTCATGAAATTGGTATTAGCTCTCAATTTATTTGAGGATGATTTTTGTTAGAGCAACCATGTCACTTATAAACAGACAAATTAAAAATTCTACCTTGGAAAATTTTCAAAATATTACTATTAAATAAAAAGTAATTCATTATTTTTTGAGACCCCAATTTTCAATTGATTCAATCCGCCATTGGCTCGAGCAAGAATGTAGCCATTTCCCTGGTATTAATCCATAATTATATTTCGTAATATTAATAATTATTATAATAAAGATAATATACAACATAAATATATATGTATATATTCATTTGTTACATTGATGCACTTGTATTATCCTTCACTTTCTGGCAGCTTCCATATCTCCGAAATCTAACTACCATAAACCAATAGAAATAGTTTTGATTACAATATTAGACTTAATAAATTTAACCTTTCATAATACATATTTTTGATAACCTATCTATTTTTTTTTTCCCTCATTCATTTTTCTTTTTCAAGAAGCATTTCTAAAATTTCTAAAAAAGGGTATAAATGCCATTTCGCCACCAGGCCCCTTAAAGCGAAAGGAGCCCATCACTCACAAAAAAGCCCAAATTTGAGGCCCATGATTTCGACCGGCTTAATACTGACGCAGGCTCTGCCCCTGCCTGCTGGTCGGTTCAACTGTTCTCTATTCCCAGTTTCCGTTCACTTTCTCTTCCGATTTCCACACCGACACTCTTGTGGGTTCCGAGCAATCGTCTTCCATTGTACTGGAGTTTTCTCCAAATTCACCGTAATAATCTTACATTCTTTCACATTTACAAGGGTTTTAAGGCATCATGTTCAAAAAGTGAGTCTGATACCTTTGTTGCTTGTTATCAGCTATGATTTCGTGTTTTTGTTTTACGACTGTGGAAAATGATTTTTGGGTTTTGCTCATTGGGGTTGAAATATGACGAAATTGTTGGATTTCTTCACTTGTTATCATGTTTTCTTGTTACTGGTCTCTGGCTTTTGCTCCATTGGTGTCTTCCTTGCCGATTTCGTCGCGAGTTTCTTTCTGGGGTTCCGTCTGTCTGAATTTGAACATTTTGAAATTCTCTTGGTTTATACTATTGGAGTTAAGATGTTTACTTGTGGATTTGATGGGTGTGTGTATGGATCCATCACCATCTTTTCAGTGGTTTGTTTGTATAAATCCTTTGATTTTGTGTTTGTTTCATTTTAGGTTTTCTAATGAAGAAGTGTCTGCTCAGAATCAAGTCAAGGCATCTGTGCAACGGAGAATTCGGCAAAGTATAGCGGAAGAAGTGAGTATTAGCTTAGGTATAGCGGAAGAAGTGAATATTAATTCATGTTGATGAGATACTAATTGTTGTCTCTATCTGTTTTCTGTCTTCTTTCTGCAGTATCCAGGACTAGAGCCAGTTTTGGATGATTTGCTTCCGAAAAAAGTTCCTCTAATTGTAACTAAATGGTTAGAAATCTGTTAGCTTCTATTTTCACATAAAATAATTTACATTAGATTTATTTATTTTTCTTTGTCAACGAACACATGAGATGTTTTTGAACTACTCTTATAGCCAGAACCATCTCAATCTGGTTGTTGTGAACAATGTGCCACTCTTTTTCAATATCCGCGATGGACCCTATATGCCTACCCTTAGGCTGCTTCATCAATGTAAGGTCTTCTTTCTCGGAGAACTATATTTTATCTTTTTCGTAAGATCTACGTCTACGTACTATTCTCTTGCCAACCTATTGAACTCTTCTATCACATAAGTGGTCTTATTTATTTTAGGTTGTTTGATTGCTGGTTTACCTAATTTGGAAGGAGACGAGGGTGAGTTTGTTATGATTGGTTGAATGATGAAAATGATTTTAGCCAATTAAAAACACTTTTCAATAGTTACATAGTTTGAAGTTACTTTGAAAATTCTTATAAAGTACTCTACAGTGCTTTAGAAGATAAATACTACTCGTCCCAAACTCACTTTTAAGTGTTTTCCCTTTAATTTTTGATATTGATTACATCGTCTAGTTTTGCGGATTAAAGAAAATAAATCATTTTGAAAGTTATTTGTTTCTTAATGATACTTTTTTAGGGAAAATTATAAATTTGGTCCGGATGGTTTGATGAAAGTTAGAGTTTAGTCCTCCAGGTTTTAAAAACTAGAATGTAGTCCGTATGGTTTGAAAAATTAGATTTTAGTTTCAATGCTTTGATAAAATCTAAAAAATAGTTTACGCCAATTCGTAATAGTTGATGAATAAAATATGAAGAAATTAGTTATTTCTGTCTTAATGATAAGAGTGTAACTGTGTGAGATAAGTAATTGATTAGATAAAAAAAAGCATCATTCATACATCTCAGAGTTACATCTACGTACTTAATTCGCCTACGATTTACGACAACATGAACTATGTTTTAGATTTTATCAAACCATAGGGACTAAATTCTACTTTTTAAACCATAGGTTTAGGGACTTAATTCTAGCTTTCTCGAAACCATATGGACTTAATTCTAGATTTTTAAACTATAAGGATTAAATTCTAACTTTCTTCAAACCATAGGACCAAATTTATAATTTACCATGTATAAAAATGTAGCTAACTTTTCTATTTTCCTTGTCGTTGGGAAATGGGGCGGTGGAATCCACAATATGTTCAAATTATAGTGATTTCAAATTATTTTGTAAATCAGAAGGTCTTTTGTAAAATTCTTCTTGGGTGTAGTTTGAGATTTATTGGACTCGGATCGGGGGATACATTATTACTGTTGGACCCTTACCATCTTCATCTTTTTACATTGTTTATACTTTTCACACCCAAGTTATTATTTCCATATACTTTTCACACCCAAGTTATTATTTCCATTGTTATTTTTTGTTTAATTACATTTTGGTTCTTATGGTTTAGAGAAAGGCAGAATGTAATCCATATGATTTTAAAAGGTAGAAGTTCGTCCAAGTTGATTTAACCTTTTAAATAGTCTCATAATTTGATGAATTGTTAGAGACTATTTTGGGATGGGAACAGGTGCCCCTGGATATAAGAGAGTGAATCTTTGATTCCCGGTCATCAAGAAAATGTTTGAGACTATTTATGAGAGTTTTGTCAAATCATGTGGTTGTTTATGAAATGGAAGATATTCTTTTTTAGACTATTTTTATCGAATACTTTGTTAGGTTGGAGAGAGATCTTGCCAGGAGACAATAGTACTATGAACCTCAGTTCTTTATTTTTGGCTTATCTAAGTTTTTAGATCATTTTTGTTGCTTTTGATCCCATTAATTAAAATTGATACTTCAACTTGGTTGGCTCCTTTTTAGTTATGTGCTTTTTACCTTTCTTTTTGCATGGCCTATTTTAGTATGTTTGTGCTCTTTAACCAGAGCTGTTTTTTTTTTCCTTTAATGAATAATGCTAGGTTGGGAATTAAATTCGAACTTTTTATTGATATATGAAAAATTAAGGGAAAATGTGTAAGGCCTCCTATTATTCACACTTATTCAAGAAGGGGCAAAAAGGTCAGTTCACCAAAAAAATAGGGTTGCACGTTTTTTTCTTTTGGGAAAAAGGGTTTTAGCGAGAGGGAGAGTGTGGGAAAGAGGTGGTTAAGTTTTTGGTGAGGGTTTGGCAGAGCAGTGTTTTGAAAGGCGCACCCAGGCGCAAGGGGCAACATATGCGCCTTGCCTTGGAAAGGCGCAGCGCGCGTAATAAGGCGGTGCGCCTTTTGGCGCCTGGCTTGAAGCCCTGAGATAAGTTTTTTAAAGTATCTAAAAGTCTTGAATCACTTATGCATGTTTATATATCATCTTTTAATTCAAACTTCATTTCTTTCTATGAAATGAAGGTTTATAGTTGAGTTTATATATGATTTTATATATTTTTCTCAATTAAACTTCATTTCTTCCAATGAAATGAAGGTTAATATTTGAATCTTATGTTTGTTTTATATAGTTTTCTTGGTTAAAACTTTATTTTTCTTTCATGAAAAGTGTTTTGATTGTGCATAAATTCCTATATGTATATTTTTTAATGTCTTTTTATATAATGCGCCTTAGGTAAAAAAGCCTGCGCCTTAAGGTGCGCCTTGCGCCTCAGGCCCCAGAGGGCCATTGCGCCTTAGTGCGCCTTGGGCTTTCTAAAACATTCTTGCAGAGAGATTTCCAGCTCTCTCAAAGGGGTTAAGTTATTTTTCTTTCATTTCCTTCTTCTTGTTCTTGTAATTTGGGTTTAATGTGAATATATAACCTCCTTGGTGAACATAGCACACATCAAGGTGATTTCCCCTGTTTTTTTTTCTCGAAATTCTAGACTGTTTGGTGGCTGTTTTTCGGTTGAAGAAGAAGGATACCTAACAAATTGGTATCAGAGCCCTTCAATCTGAGGCGGACACGGAAGATGGCGCAATTATAGGTAGAAGAACGACTCGATGAAAACGAATGGAAGGTGACAGAACTCAACGGAAAATTGACAGAACTGGGCGCGACAGTGGCACGAATTGAACAGAGCTTGGCGTGGGGATGATGGGTGCGATTACGGATGGAATTTTAACTAAAGAGGGATCGACCGTTAGTAACACAGAGGCGTCGAATAAAAAATTGAAGGGAGTGTCAGGCAAGGATCTAGAACGGGAACGCGAGAAAATAGAGAGGGGAAAGCTCTCAGGCCAAGAAGAAGATATCGGGGATGGATCGAAGTAAGTTTAAAAGGCTAGAGATGCCTGTTTTCAACGGGACCAACTCGGATTCGTGGTTATATCGGGCCGAAACCTATTATGAACTTCATAATCTTACGGATGCAGAAAAATTTGTAGTCTCGATTATAAGTTTTGAACAGTTGGTGGTAGATTGGTATAGGTGGTCCGTGAAACGACGAAAGATTGAAGGCTGGGAGGATCTGGAGGCAGATTATTCACTCGATTCAGGAAGGGAGCCTGTGTTCACGATTTTTGTCGATTACACAGGATGGAACAGTAGCCGATTACATTGCAAAATTCGAATCGTATTCGGCTACTCTCGATCTCACCGACGAAGTGATGGAGAATACTTTCTTAAAGGGATTGCAACCTGTTTTGAAAGTTGCAGTAGTTAGTCGGCAACGAATGGGTTGGAAGATACGATCAAGCAAGCCCAACTCATTGAGGATCGGGAACTCGCAATGCGGATCGCTTGCGATTACACTAGCACGGGGTACATCAAGGACCCAGGTAAGTTCTCTTACTCTTCGTATAAACCTGCTAACATGACTCAGGTGAAAAATCCAGTCGCAAAGCCAAACACAGGCTAAACCACTAGGTTAGGGACACTTCCAGATCGGTCAGGGTTCAGCCGAAAAGAACGTCGTTTTGACTGTTGTCCGATGCTGAATTTAAGGCCAAAAGGGAGAAGGGTCTTTGCTTTAAATGTGATGAAAAATTCACAAAGGACCATCATTGTAAAGCACGGGACCTACGTGAATTATGGGTATTGTTGGTGGACGGCTCATAAGAAATCGAATTGATCAGGGAAGAACATTCCGAAACAGAGGAGGAAATCGAGGAAACAAAGTAGGGAACCTGGTGGAGTTGGACCTGAAATCAGTAGTTGGGTTGTTAATGTCGAGAACGATGAAGGTGAAGGGAATGATTGAGCATGTTGAGGTAGTGATATTGATTGATTTTGGGGCAACCCATAACTTCCTTTCGCAAAAACTAGCCGATGACTTGAAACTACGGGTTTCTGAAACTGCTCATTACAGAATTGTGATGGGGAACAGAGTCGCTTCGAGAGGCAGAGGCATGTGCAAAAATGTGATGGTAACCATGGACGAGCTAGTAGTGATTGAAGATTTCCTTCCTCTAGAATTAGCAGGTGTGGATGTCGTTTTAGGGATGCAATGGTTAAAGAAAATGGGATGTATGAATGTGGATTGGAGTGCGCTCACTATGGAATTTCAAATGAATGGGCGTATAGTGAACATCAAGGGGAATCCTTCTTTAACAAAAGTTGGAGTATCTCTAAAGATGTTCTCGAAATCGTGGACCAACACAAATGACAGGTATTTAGTTGAGTTGAGAACCATATCGGGCCATGAATAATATAAGATTACAGGGGTGCGAGTGGATTGAATGAGTTCCAAGATCAAAGGTTACATGACATAGTGATGAAAAATAAAATGATTTTTGAATTACTAGAAGGTTTACCTCCAAAGCGCCAAACGAATCATAGAATCATTTTGAATGAAGGGCAAATGTCGGTAGAATTAGTAGAATTAGCCGGTAAACGTACGTCCATATCGTTATGCTCATGCTAAAAAATTGGAAATAGAAAAATTAATCAAGGAAATGTTGGTGTCGGGAATAATTCGGCCTAGTACCATCTCGTTCTCAAGCCCAGTACTTTTGGTGAGAAAGAAAGATGGGGGATGGCGTTTTTGCGTTGATTATAGAGCTCTAAATCGGGTCACCATTCTGGATAAATTTCCAATATCCGTCATTGAGGAGTTGCTAGATGAACTACAAGGGTCAGCAATATATTCTAAATTTGATTTAAAATCAGGTTATCACCTAATCAGAATGAGGGTTGAAGATGTGCCAAAGACAACCTTTAGGACTCATGAAGGGCATTATAAGTTCCTAGTTATGCCGTTTGGGTTAACGAATGCGTTGACCACTTTCCAAGCGTTAATGAACTAGGATTTAGGTCGTACCTTCATAAATTCATTTTGGTTTTTTTTTTTTTTGACGATATACTGGTCTATAGCCCAGATTATGAAACACACCTAGAACACTTGGAAATAGTATTCAAATTGTTCACAAGCACGCCTTGTTTACCAATCGCAAGAAGTGTGTTTTTGCTCAAGAACGAGTGGATTATCTGGGGCATTGCATATCAGCTTAAGGGGTGGCAGCTGATAAATCAAAAATTGAAGCAGTGCTGAAATGGTCGTTACCCAGGACGTAAAAGAATTGAGAGGCTTCCTAGAGCTTACGGGGTATTACCGGTGTTTTGTTCAGCACTACGGGTTGATGGCAGCTCCTTTGACACAGTTATTACGGAAGGATGCTTTCACGTGGACCGAAGAAGCAACCAGCACTTTTGAGAAACTAAGTAAAGCCATGATCATCGTGCCGGTGTTAGCCCTTCCAGACTTCTCCTTGCCTTTTTTCATAGAGACTAATGCTTCGGGCATAGGAGTGGGGGCCGTTTTGTCAATATTGAAGAGACCGATTGCTTACTTTAGCCAAGCCTTATAAGCAAGGGCTAGGGAAAAATCGATCTACGAACGAGAATTAATGACTATAGTATTAGTGGTGCAGAAATGGAGACACTATTTGCTAGGCCAAAAATTTATAGTCATGACCGATCAAAAGGCCCTCAAACACTTGCTAGACCAGAGAGAGGTACAACTGGAATATCATAAATGGTTAACGAAGCTATTGGGCTATGACTTTGAAATCAAATATCACCCGGGCCAAGCCAATAAAGCGGTCGATGCGCTATCCCGAAAAGAAGGGTGGCCAAAAGTGAACGCCTTGACCATATCCAGGTTGATTGATGTGGATGTGATACACAAAGAGGTGGAAGCTGATTCTGAGTTGAAGCAGATAATTTAGGAATTCAAAGTTCTGATGTACAAAAATCGGTTAGTGTTATCAAGCACACCCACCCTGATCCCTCAAATTCTACATTCTTTCCATGATTCAGTCATTGGGTGACATTCGGGTTTCCTTAGGACCTATAAGCGATTAACGTGTGAACTTTATTGGAAAAACATGAAGAAAAGAGTGAAAGATTATGTAGCTCAATGCACTATATGTCAAAGAAACAAATCTGAGGCTACTCAACCGGCTGGACTGTTACAATCCCTTCCCATTTCAAGCTGTATATGGGAAGATATTTCGATGGATTTCATCGAAGGATTACCTAAATCAAAAGGATTCGATTCCATCTTGGTGGTAGTCGATCAACTTAATAAATTTGGGCATTTTTTACCGCTCAAACACCCATATTCGGCAACTGAAGTTGCTGACAAATTTATAGAAAATATAGTCAAGTTACATGGATTTCCGAACTCTATAGTTTCAGATAGAGATAGGATATTCTTGAGTACTTTTTGGAGGGAACTTTTCAAAATAAAGGGCACGAAGTTAAAGAAAAGCACGGCTTATCACTCGCAAACAGATGGACAAACAGAGAGTGAACCGATGCCTCGAAACATATCTCAGATGTTTCTGCAGCAAGCATCCAAAAGAATGGCAGCATTGGTTAGCTTGGGCAGAATATTGGTATAACACGACTTTTCATTCAGCCATTAATACCACTCCTTTTCATGTGGTCTGTTTTTTTTTCTGGAAATTCTGGATTGGTGACTGTTTGCAGGTTGACAAAGAAGGAACAAAAATACTCAAATAAGAAACAAAATATCCAAGTAATTCGAGTGATTACAAATAACACCGAGAAGGAAAAAATGTCAAAGATCGCGACATGAAAACAAGCCAAAGCAACAAAAAATCTGCCATTTGAACTGCAAAAGTTGCACCTCACAGTGAAAGTTGAAAAATTCAAGGACTCCAACCCCTTTGCCCTGAACTTCAATACTGGCAAAAGTTATAAGTATTTTTGTAGTATGGTATCATCGTCTTCAGCCACAATGTTGCTGATATGCCTCCGGTGCTGAAAGTGTATTCACGAAGGAAGAGGGGTTACGCAATTGTGAGGATTATTCTGTTTATGTTTTTTAGTTGAGTGAGTGGTGATTGGAGTGGGGCCCTCTGGTGGGCTGTTAGAATGATGGTGCGGTAGAGAGTATTAAATCTTTATCTTTGATTATCTTCTGTTTTGTAAACTCTGGAATTTTCTGTTGAGTACGGGGGATGAAAACTCTAATGGGTTTTCTTGGCCTCTGGTATATAAATAAATTTGATAGATTTTCTCGGTTGCTTATTAGTTGCTCTCTATCTCTGATTCCCATGTATTCTTGCCTTTACATCCATTTGGTTTGCAGATCCTAATATTATGAAGAAATTGCAAGTAGACAGGGGTGCAATAAAGTTTGTCCTTGCCGGTGCTAACATAATGTGTCCAGGTCTAACATCCCCTGGGGGTGCCTTGGATAATGAAGTCGAAGTGGACACACCTGTGGTAAACTTTATCTACTTACTCAAAATCTCCGTCGTTGTTCAGTTTGTGTTTGTTGGATGATTGTCGCGTTTATACCAGGTTTTAAGTTTAAACATTTTTATGAATCAAACATATTCAGGCAATAATGGCTGAAGGGAAGCAACATGCTCTTGCTATTGGCTTCACTAAGATGTCAGCAAAGGAAATGTGAGTAGAATTGTGATGTAATTAAGACCCTGTTTTATATTTAATTTGTTTTGCTTTTGGAAATTTAGCACAGTTTTCTTTGTTTAATTCTCTAACTTTATAACCCTTTTGAAAGTAAAAAACGATTTTGGAACTAGGTTTAGAAAACAAAGAAGAGGCTTATCATGCGAACATTGGATTGAATACTCAATTTTTGGATCCTTAAGAAAGAAATTAGGGCATCAAAACTTCAATTTTTAATTATTTGCAAGAATATTGCCCATTCTTTGGTTGGTTTCACTTTTTTTGGATGCCCTAGTATTTAAAATAATTACAAATGCTTGTTGATAGCTTTTATACATGCTAAGAGCTTATGTAAGGTACTTGTTCGTAATCCACAGAAAGGCAATAAACAAAGGGATTGGAGTGGACAATATGCATTACCTTAATGACGGTCTTTGGAAGGTACGTTTAAGTTCATTTGTTAATGTGTCGATTTTTCAAATTGAAACCCCTACGGGAAGATCTCGTGGGTATAGACTTAGGGTCTCTAAGGTACGTAGATGTTGAATGTTTTTTTGATTGCAGATGGAACGTCTCGATTAAGGATATCTTAAAGAAACAACATCCGCAACACCTTTGTTCAATTTCTTCATTCTCTGTAGTTTCTGAGTTTCAATGTGGGTAACAACTAAAAGAAAGCCTGTTTTATGTCTCCATATTTAAACTTTTGAATGTGGTACCCATGTACTCTTGCACATGAATTTTGGGTTCCATGTTTGGTTCTCATGCCCCTATTTCAAGGTTTCTTATTGATGTTTTATTGTCGGTATAATTTCTTTCTATTTTTTATTTTCTTTTTTCAAGTGACACTTTTAACCAGGGGAGAAACATGAGAGAAACTTTGAGCGAACCTAGTAAAAAGACAGAAAAAACTTTAATCTTCAATAAATGTACATAAAGTTTTCGATCGATGTCACAAATAACTTTTATAGTGTCATAAAGTCTTCAACCCATATGATCTTACATTTGTGTCATAGATTGTTTTCCATCATTGTAACAAATTCTAAAATAATAAAATTAAAATTGAATGTCGCCACTTGTACAAAATTACTTTAATTTATTAATATTTGTTAATATATATTCTTCTTTATCAATATTTGTTAATATATATGTATATATATATATATTTTTTTTTTGATATCTTATTTTACCACTTGTTTGGATGCAGTTTTTATTAGTAGTATTTATTAACTACTCAAAAAACTACTTATGCATTATTCAAAATAATACTCATTTTTAAACACTCAAAATAATTTTCCATTTTAAAATTCACTCTTTTTTTTTTACACATGTACATTATTAAAAAATGTATTTTGATATTTTATTAATAATTTTATTTATGTAATTTATTTTTATCATAGTTATATATAACTATGTACTTTGGTGTATGGATGTACTTTGGTCTTGAGTTCCATCATCTACTTTGTTCTTGAACTAAAAAATTTCATTATAAATTTTGTAGGTAATAAGTTATTTGGTAAAAAAATAAATAAAATTAGTCTATATGATAAAATTCAAATATAAAAAGAATGGAATTAGATTCAACTGTCACAACAATTTAATGCAAGAAAATACAAAATATAAACATGTTTTCAACATTTATACTGGAATTATATTGTTTTTTATATTTAAAATTTATATTATGACTACCTTTTAGTGTTTTTTTTTTTTTAAGTTTAAAGATGAAAATCGAACAATTTAGAATTTATGGACCACATTTGAAAGCTAGTCTAAAATTTGATATTTGAAAATTTAGATTCAAAATATATCAAATCTCATAATCTAAAATCTAAAATCTAATTATATTCTAATGATTAAAGTCTATTTTTTTAACATTTTTTTATAATTCATACAATACTTTTATTATAACTTTTAGATTATCGAAGTGTAATTTATAACAATTTTGTATTGTATGTGATATTAAAGGATTTTTTTTAATGTTAAGTTTCTAATTTAGACTTTTTGATTGACGAAATTTTTATTTATAACGAACTATAATTAAATTTAATTTATATTAAAGTTGACTTCAAATTTATAATGGACATCAATTTACATAGATTACAACATTTGAAAATACAATGATTAACCTTGAAAAAAATTGGATTAGATAAATATTTTAATTAATGATTATCAAACATCTATAAACAAACCGATAAATAGACAAAAAAAAAAAAAAATCGGATGAAATAAAATAAAAGATGTATTTTTTTTATATTTTTAAATAAAAAATATATTTTAAGTAAATTTGAATATAGTAGTGTTAAAAGTATATAAAATAAAATAAAATAAAAAGTGTATTAAAAAAATCCACCAATGAAATTAAAAGGTATAAAAGTGTATAAAATAAAATATTGATGAAAATGAAACGAAATAACTCCCTTATACGATAAGAAAAAGAAGTAACGTAGGTTATAAAAGTGATAATATAGTTAAATAAGAGAAAAGTTTAGGTGAGGTCCCGGCAGTATGTCTTACCTGGCATAATGTTATTGGACAAGCTTTTTTGTTTTTATTATTTTATTTTATGTTTATTTTTTCAACATGATTGTGGAGACGACAAATATAGAAGAAAGAATCCAGAAACAGCGGCTAACCACACATGTTCAGAACTAAAGAGATCCACACAACCCCATTTAAAAACACCCCATCGCAATTCTCAAAAACCACCAAGAAATATTAATCAAACTCAAAGCTAGCTCATTCAAAAGCATTATATTTAAAAAAATAATAATGAAGCTCATATCACTCGCCATGGCTGTTTTGGCCGTTTCCCTATGCCACGCCGAAAGCCAACAAAATCCAACCCTGGTAGCCAACGACCTTATCACGAAAACCTGCAGCAGCACCCCTTACAAGGACGTGTGCAAGACAATGCTAGAATCGTCGCCCAAGAGCCAGGGAGCAGATCTGAAGGGGCTGGCAGAAATTGTTCTGGACATTGCATCCGACAACGTGAGCAACATCTACGACGAGTTAAACCACGTGCAGAACAGCACGGACGTGGACAATTTCATGGACCAGTGCTTGACGGACTGCTTGGAAAGCTACCAGGATGCAATCGACCAGATAGAGGATTCGGTGACCGCATTGGATTTCAAAGCCTACAATGATATAAAGACATGGGTTTCGGCTGCCATGAGCGACGCAGCTACCTGTGATATGGGGTTCAAAGAGAAACCTGGATACGAGTCTCCGGTTGCACAAATGAGTACAGCTTTTGATCAGACTTGCAGTATTATCTTGGCCATTACTAAATTATTAAGCGAGGGGAATGCTAACGTCGCCAGCTAATTAAACCTCTTTCAATTACTATATATATAATAATTATATGGATGTAACTAAACCCATCACATCCACAAAATAAGAATTTGAGATATTTCAAATACTCTATGACTTAATTACCATTCATATTACTCAACAAAATCTCATTAATCTTTTTCAATTATACATAAAAATCAACTAAAAACTAAAATCAGCTCAATTATAAGAACGACAACTCTATCGAAATCTCTATATTGATATGATATTGTTCACTTTAAGCATATACTCTCATGACTATGTCTTTGGTTTCTCTCAAAAACATCATATCAATAGAGATGGTCGTTAACTTATATACACATACGATCTTTGCCTATTCTAATCGACGTGGGACACTTTGTTTGTATCCCAACATCTTATGCATACACATGAATGTCCATAACAATTTATGTACCTCAGATATTCTCACGTGACACTACTATATTTGATTCTTCTCGTACAAATGTATTTTAATTAAGCGCCCAACTAAATTGTCAAGAGCAGCAACATCCATTGGACACTCTTAAACTACATATAACTTTTATTAAATACATACTATTTTCGAAATTAAAAAGATCATAACGAATAAAATTCAATGAAAAAAAAGCCGAGGTAACCTAATGACTCTAACTTAGCATGAGAATAACAACTAAAAAGGAGGTTGTGTATATATATTTGATCAAATAAAACTAATAAAACAATTATTAGTTTTTTAATATATTTTTTGAAGTACAAACTTTGATCAAAAGAATAAAAAATATATTTTTATACTTTAGATTTGTCACGTAGGGTTTTGTTAATCTCTATATTTCAAAATTATAAAATTTTAACTTTAAATTTCGATAATATTCAGTTTTAGCGAGAGAAAACAAAATTGTGGCTAAAATAGATACTAGTATTATTTTAAACACTAATATATTGATTAAATATATTTTTTTTAATTTTGATGTGTATTTAATTTAAAAATATAACATGTAAAGACACTTGAGAAACGAACTAAAAGTGAGTATTATTGAAATGTCTTAGATAAATATGTTCAATTTTGAAACATAGGAACTAAATTGAAACTATACTTCAAACCAAATGACCAAAAGTGAGCAAATGTCTGAGGTAAAAGTGTTCAATTTTTAAAAAATCGAAACTATACTCCAAAAATAGGATCAAAAAGATCATTTTTCCGTATTTTTATTAAAAAAAACTGAAAAACAAAATTAAGAGGGGTATTATTGTCAAAGTAAAATTCATCATATATTAATTTTAATTTTAGACATAAATTAAAAATTTTTAAAAAAACTTAAACATTCTCTACATTATTTTTCAAAATTTAGACATTTGCGTAGCTGTACCAAAAAAATAAATAAGAAATGGACTTTATCCAAAAAAATGTCATTTACATTAAAATATTGCAAAACTAATCATTCTAAAAAATCCTGATATTATGTATGTATATGAAATGACATAAGTACCCTTATATTATAATATTATATTATATTTTTACGTACGTATTATATTTAAATATAATAATATAATAAATACGTATTTATAATAAATATAATATTATTAATGTGTATTTATAAAAATAATGTTATATAAATACAATATTATTTTTTTATAAATATGTATTATTATTATTATAAATACAATATTATATACAAATACGTAATATTACAATATTGATTTGTATTTTTTACATATGTATTATATTTAAATTTAGTAATATTATAAATCTGTATTTATAATAAATATTATATTATTAATGTGTATTTATAAATACAATATTATATAAATACGATAGAGTTGTTTATAAATACGTATATTATTATTATAAATATAATATTATAAATACACATACAGTAATATTACAATATTGTATTATGTTTTTTAATACATAACGTATTTAAATACAATAATATTATAAATACGTATTTATAAAAAGTACAATATTATTAATATGTATTTATAAATATAGTAGTATATAAAAACAATATTACTTTTTATAAATATGTATTATTATTATAAATTTTATATTATATATAGAGTATATTAAAATATTGTATTGTGTTTTTTTAAATACGTATTATATTTAAATATAGTAATATTATAAATAAGTATATATAAAAATAAAATTACAATACTTGTACTAACAAAAGTGAATTAAAAAAAGAAAAAAATATCAAAGTCAAATTATTGGAGAATTAAAAAAAAAAAAACTTAAAGTCACGTACTACGGAATTAAGTGAAGTCCATAAATTTGTTGGAACATGTGTAATAACCGTACACTAAATTGTATAAGGACAAATTAAGAATTAATTAACTTCTATTCAAAACTAATTATAAGCCTATAATTGTAAATATTTGTGTTGAAGTACGTTATTTTTTATTTTGTTCGATTACTAAATATTATAAATAATGCACATTTTAATATACATACATAATTAGCTAGGTATATGCATTATTATTATAATTTATTATTATTAATTTTATTGATGATGTTCCCTAATTTATATTAGATTTGGAACATTAGTTAAAAAAAAAAAAAAAAAAAAATTAATGCTACTATTTCCTCCCACCGTGTTGGTAAAGTAAAATGAGAATAAGAAATTTTGTATTTTTAATAATTAATCCATAAAAAAATAAAATGGTAATTATTAAAAAAATTTGTCTATATTGGTAAATATTTTGTAAAACTACACCACCTGCTGCACTTTCTCATAAGAAATTTAAGACCTACAAGTTATAACATGGACCGATTTATTTTGGGCCATAGGCAGCCCAATACAAGGCGATCCAGCAATGTTTAAAACCCTGATTTCACTTTCATTCTTCCTCCGCACCTCCATCAGAACGGCTCGCGAACTCGGAGAGCTACAATGGTACCTCTAAATTTACGCCCTTCTATTTCTAACTTTCTTTCTCTCAGCTGAATCTTTGAACTTGTTTCGTTGATTAGGGGATCGATCTCGTAGCAGGAGGTAAGAGCAAGAAGACCAAAAGGACTGCGCCCAAATCGGATGATATCTACCTCAAGTTACTCGTCAAGGTACTTGCTATCCTATATTTTGCTTTTGTTTCCTGCTTACTACCGTGTAAAATCGGTACTTTTTTTTTTTTTGTGCTATGAGTCGGTTTATTTATTGGGTTTTTGGAAATGGGAGTGTTTATTCTTCTTGTTTGATTCAACTCCAACGTTTTTTGGTGTTATCTGTTTCGTTTTTCAAATTTATTTTTAATTGTTCGCCTTTTGCAAATTCCTGTTTTTGTTTTATTGAACGTATTGATTTTCTGGCTGGTCTTTGCTGTGATGATATTTGAGGATCCCAGCTCATGATGAGATCTTTTGTAGGTCGGGGAATAGTTTTTACCCACAATATCTGAGCTTAAATTGATGAACGAAGGGCATTATTCGATTTGTATGGATCAAAATGTTAGTGCCCTCGCTCTGTATTTTCATTTTCTGTTGTGAGAGAATATATAAAATTCTTAGTGCCTATGTTATTTTCAATGTTAGGGCATGAATTGCTACTATACCTGGATAAAAATAAAACAATACTTGGTTTTTATTTTATTGAATGGAATGTTCCCTTTGATGATTAACTGACCATGCTAATGCTGATCACTCTGTGTTTAATCTTTTATTTAATTGCTCTGAGGGAGCTGACGCTACGAGCTATCAAGTTTTTATGTTCATTTGGTTTGCAATTTTTCATTGGTTTTCGGTAATGTATTTCTTGCATGTCGTTGTTTTTTGTTCCATAAGAATAGAAATAATTGTTTGGAAGATAGTTCCTGTTGTGACCCCTCTGATATGAAGCCTTTTCAACTGTTCAATTTTTTTTTTATTTATAGATCATAATGCTCAACTTTGACCTTTTAAGAAGTAGGATATTACCCTTGTTTGGTCTTTACGTTTACCATAGTCACCTGTATTCTCTAACTAATTAATTTCTTGTTCTTGTTATCAGCTTTACCGCTTCCTTGTTCGTCGGACTGGAAGCAATTTCAATGCTGTGATTCTCAAGCGCTTGTTCATGAGCAGGACTAACAAGGCTCCACTATCTCTCTCCAGGCTTATCAAGTACACAAAAGGAAAGGTCGGTAGAAACATGCACTTAAGTTCATTTGGGTTGTGTGCAAGTGCATGTTTAGGATATCTGAAACCTCTTACTTACCTGGCTATGTAACAGGAAAGCAAGATTGCTGTTGTTGTTGGGACTATAACCGACGACATTCGTGTCTATGAAGTTCCAGCATTGAAAGTTGCTGCTCTGAGATTTACCGAGACAGCAAGGGCAAGGATCGAGAAGGCGGGTGGGGAGTGTTTGACATTTGACCAGCTTGCTTTGAGGGCTCCTCTGGGTCAGAACACGGTATGGCAGTTCGCCCATATGCGGTCTAATAAGTTTTTCTGTGCATAGTCTTTTTGAATTGGCTAATTAGTCCTTTCCTTATTCGAGTTGGTTAGCCATTTGCATTTTAAGCTTGGTGCCTCTATTTGCAGGTTCTCCTTAGAGGTCCGAAGAACTCTAGAGAGGCTGTAAAGCATTTTGGTCCTGCACCTGGTGTACCACACAGCAACACCAAGCCATATGTGAGATCAAAGGGGAGGAAGTTCGAGAGGGCGAGAGGTAAAAGAAACAGCAGGGGATATAGGGTTTGATTTGTTCCTCATTTTCCAAGCTAATTCAATATCAGTGTGTTATTTCCAACTCCATATCTAAATTTTGCTAGATTTTAGTTATGCTTACCGTTGTTTATGAATTGAATGAATGTTATCAGAGATTTCCTTCTGCTAAGATTGTTTGATGCTCATTTTTTGTTCAACTTCTAACACTGCAATGTGTTGATATTTTCCAAGTCTGTTGGATTTGTTAACTGTTTCTGCTCAAAACCTCCTTCAGCTTTTTGTGGTGATTCTGTCGTAGCTCGTTACCATTTTGTAGTGATTAAATCAATTGTATAACAACACTCAATGGTTTCAAACCTGCAGACTAAACTAAATCCTACAATTAAATTTCAAAAAAAAAAAGGGAAACTTACAAAAAAAAAAACGAAGGCTTGGGTTTTGATGGCGTTAGGGCATCTTCAAAGGGTGGCACAATTGTTGAAGATTTGGGTAAAGGTGCTCTCTCTAGGATCCAAATTCAAACTTATATGTGACATTAATCTATAGACACTTCTTATGTTTTCATTCATTTGATACCTTAAGTATATTGAAGTAAAGCTTCAATTTCCTTATTAAAAAAAAAGATAAAAATAACCGTTACGTCGTCCACCATAAATATAAATAATTTATTTTTATAATTTTTTTGTTTAATTTTATATTTGTGATTACAACTACAATCAAAGGAGTGGATTCAAACTCATGATCTATTAATCATGAAGTTGAACTATTACTCATTTTTTACTTTTTGATATTTAAAATTTATATTAATTTTCAATGAAAAAAAAGCTCAACAACAACCTAATGAAGTATATATAAATATAAATTTTTATTTTTATTTTATGTCATTATATTTATAGTTAAATTTATTAATTTTAAAGTTATATTAATAATTCAATGGGATGATAACAAATCTATTAGATGTTTTTTTTAGTTATAATAATCAAAAAAAAAAGTTTGAAATTGACATTGAAACAACATATCAATAAAATAAAATTTGGTCTTTCAAAATAAAAAAGAATAATACTAATAATAATACAAAATTTGATCTTTCTATTGGATAGCTCAGAAGTTAGCACATATAACAAATATGTTTTGAATCTATTTCACGCATAATAATAATAATAATAATAATAAAACAATTATATAAATAGCAACTTTTTAGATGAAGTTTGTACCTAAGAAAAAATTTGGACAAACCTGGTTAACATACAAAAAAAAAAAGTGATAATTTCAATAAATACAACAAATAATCTTTAATAAGTATATTTAAAGTATTCCATCAATTTTACAAATGATATTAATAGTGTCGCAGTCAATCTTCAAACAATATAATCTATATTTATGTCAAATATAATCCTCAACCAATGCAAACCTTCAATTGATAGAAGATGAATAACAAAATTGAAATATAAAAAAAAACAACCAAAGCAATGCTATTGATCAAATATTTTTGAAAAGTAATATAATTAAAATAGAATCCAGCAAATTGTCACCGAGAGAAAATAAATTTATTATTTTTAACGTTTGTTAATATATATGCGTGTGTGTGTATGTATTACTATTATTATTTTGATCATTAAAAAAAAAAAAAAAAAATTATTATTTTGAAAAAATATTTTATCACACCGAGTTTTGTTTTAATAAATAAAACATGGGCTGGTTCATTTTGGGCTACAGAATCAAGCCCAATAATATTACAAAAGGCGGTCCAACAATATATAATGGGTTAAAACCCTAATTATGCCTTCGTCTTCCTTTCGCGCCAGCAGCAGAGCGGCTCGCGAACTCGAAGAGCTACAATGGTACTTCTAAATCTACGGCTTATATTTTTAATTTTCTTTCTCCGAATTTTATTTCTATCGTCTCGTTGAACTTGTTTGGTTGACTAGGGAATCGATCTCGTAGCAGGAGGTAAGAGCAAGAAGACCAAAAGGACTTCGCCCAAATCGGATGATATCTACCTCAAGTTACTCGTCAAGGTACTTTCTATCCTAAATTGTGCTTTTGTTTCCTGTTTACTACCGTGTAAAAATGGTGTTATGCTGCTCCCGTTTGAAATCAACTTATATATATATGTGTGTATATATGTATTTGAATGTATATGTATATATATATATATGGGTCGGTTGATTTGTCGGGTTTCTGGAAAAGGGTGTTATGATTTTTTGTTCCATTCAACTTCAACGTTTTTTGGTGTAAAACCTGTTTCATTTTTCTAATCTATTATTAATTGCTCGCCATTTGCAAATTCCTGTTTTTGTTTTATTGAACGAATTAATTTACTGGCTGGTCTTTGCTGTGATGATATTTGATGATCCCTGCTCATGATGAGATCTTTTGTAGGTCGGGGAATAGTCTTTACCCACAATATCTGAGCTTTAAAGTCCAGTTTTAGTGTCTTTCTTAATCGACAATAATCTCCCACCATTGGAGTAAATTGACGAACAATGGGCATGAGTCAATTTTTATTTACCGAAATGTTAGAGCCCTCACTCTGTATTTTGATTTTCTGTTGTATGAGATTATATGAAATACTTGGTTGCCTATGTTATTTTCATTGCTAGGGCACGAATTGCTACTATATCTTGATAAAAAAAAGACTATGCTTGGTTTTTATTTAATTGAATGAAATGTTCCCTGTGATGATTAACTAACCATGCTAATGCTGATCACTCCGTGATTAATCTTTTCTTTAATTGTTCTGAGGGAACTGGCTGAAAGCTATCAAGTATTTATGTTCCTTTGCATTTGCTGCACTTGAATGGGACAAATGTACAATTTTTTTTTGTTTACGTTAATGTATATCTTGCATGTCGTTGTTATTTGTTCCATAAAAATAGAAATAAATTGTATGGAATGTAGTTTGCATCTTTTGAGCCCTCTGATATGAAGCTTTTACTAGTGTTCAATTTTTGATTTAAAGATCGTAATGCTCAACTTCCTTTTAAGAAGTAGGATTTTACACTTGTTTGGTTTTTACGTTTACCATATTTGAATCATGTTGAACTTGACCTGTATTCTCTAACTATTTAATTTCTTGTTCTTATTATCAGCTATACCGCTTCCTTGTTCGTCGGACTGGAAGCAATTTCAATGCCGTGATTCTAAAGCGCTTGTTCATGAGCAGGACCAACAAGGCTCCACTGTCTCTCTCCAGGCTTATCAAGTACACAAAAGGAAAGGTTGGTTGAATCATGCACTTAAGTTCATTTGGGTTGTGTGCTAGTGCATGTTCAGGATATCTGAAACCTCTTATTACTTACCTGGTGATGTAACAGGAAACCAAGATTGCTGTTGTTGTTGGGACTATAACCGACGATATTCGTGTCTATGAAGTTCCAGCATTGAAAGTTGCTGCTCTGAGATTTACCGAGACAGCAAGGGCAAGGATCGAGAAGGCGGGTGGGGAGTGTTTGACATTTGACCAGCTTGCTTTGAGGGCTCCTCTGGGTCAGAACACGGTATGGCAGTTCGCCCATATGCGGTCTAATAAGTTTTTCTGTGCATAGTCTTTTTGAATTGGCTAATTAGTCCTTTCCTTATTCGAGTTGGTTAGCCATTTGCATTTTAAGCTTGGTGCCTCTATTTGCAGGTTCTCCTTAGAGGTCCGAAGAACTCTAGAGAGGCTGTAAAGCATTTTGGTCCTGCACCTGGTGTACCACACAGCAACACCAAGCCATATGTGAGATCAAAGGGGAGGAAGTTCGAGAGGGCGAGAGGAAAAAGAAACAGCAGGGGATACAGGGTTTGATTTGTTCTTAATTTTCCAGTGTGTTATTTTCAACTCCATATCTAAATTTTGCTAGATTTTGGATGCATTGTCGGTCTTAATTCCATCTATGCTTACTGTTGTTTATGAATTGATTGAATGTTAAACAGAGATTTCCTTCTGCTAGATTGTTTGATGTCGATTTTTTTTTTGTTCAACTTTTAACACTGCAAAGGGTTGATATTTTCTATGTTTATGTGGAATTTGTTAAGTATTTCTGCTTAAACCTCGAGCTTTTTGTTGGAATTTAGCGTACACTGTTGAAATAAAAGGCTAATGGAAGAAGACTTTTCTTGACGTTAAAAATCAGAAGATGTTAGATTTTGATTGCTGGGACAGCCTCCATGAATATTCGTCAATTCCTTCGCTTTTTATTCCACTTTTGAGATCATCCATTTTACAGCACAGTCACCTAAATTTTCAATCATTTGAATAGCTTTTCTGAATCAGACTCCTTTTAATTTAATCCCCATTGTTCCATTTCGCTAAAATTTGTTGTACTATATTACCATATATGTAACCATGATACATATTGAAACACACGATGCTAAAACTTGGTATGACTTTTGGTGAATGAGACTAGAACCTTTTGATGAAATCATGGATGTGATTGCTAATCTCTTCGGGCCGCTCTTGGTTGAGGAAATGACCAACTCCCTCCATTACGACGACTTGTTGTAAAAATGGCACATCTTTCTTGAAGCCTCCACCATTGACATACTCCTTAACTCCTGGTGTTGTATAGACCATGTCAATATCTCCAACGATGAACTTCACTGGCACTTTCACTTGCACCCCTGTCCACGGGGCTGTCAGCTCCCAGTTTCTACACCAATTCGAAAATCAAAGTAAAGTTAGAGATAAGGAGTAAAATGAGGAGTTGGGTTTTGTAGTTGGTGAGTTACAAATCAATTGATCTGTAATAGTTGAGTGGTCCAGTGAAGCCGTTGTGCTCATATTTGGAGGCAATGTAAGAAAGATCTTGCTCAGAAAGCCAAGAGGGCAATGGAGCTGAGGATCCACTGAAGCCTTGTCCTTTGGGTAACATGGGAGGGCCCGTCTTTCTTATTGTCAATATGCTTCTTACTACTTCTTTCGCACCCACCTTTGCCATCTCCTCTTCAATCTCTCCTGCTTTCTGAAACAAATAATAAAAGAATCGAGATGAATAAGGGGTTGTTTGGGCCTCCGCACATCAAGTACGAGAGGAGTAATGGATAAAGTTTCTTTTTGTTTGGGCCTCCAACAATTATTAATTGGGTAATTTACTATTCATCTAAATCCTATTAACTATTATGGTACTGCCCAATAATCCATGTTCATCTGAGCTTTTCTCACACACACACACATCAAGTACGAGACGAGTAATGGATAAAGTTTCTTTTTGTTTGGGCCTCCAACAATTATTAATTGGGTAATTTACTATTCATCTAAATCCT
>JBBMEG010000009.1:376041-393397 GCA_037832605.1 Cyclanthera cordifolia | reverse complement strand
ATATATATATATATATATATATATATATATATATAAATAAATAAGAAAAAAAAAAGTTAGTTTAAGAAATCCAACAAAACTTATAAGGCACGACAACCATATATAATAAATAATATAAAAAAAAAAAAAAAAAAAAAAGCTAAACATAAGAGATGACGGGAAAAAAAGTTTGTAAAGTGACTAAACTTTTCATATTTTAACACTTTTTTCATTAAAACTTCAAATAAGTATAAGAAAATGAAAAGAATTTTAACAACTCGTTAATTGTATTTTGAATTAACAATTGCACTTTAAATTAAGTTAGAATGGGAATCATTAAAATCTAAAGTAGACGTTTGAAAACATTTTGAAAAGTTCGTGACTAATTTTGTGTAGGTAAATGGAAGGACAAATTTTGTTACTTAAAGTGTGACTCAGGGATAAAATCATCTAAAATGATTTTTTTTTTTTTTCCCTTAAGCCACAACTTTAAGGTAGTATGATTAGTCATATACAATATATATTTAAGTAAAACGAAAAAACAAAAACAACCAAATTTTAAAATTATAGTCTATACCTACACCTATTCATATTTTAGTTGTTCACTTGATGATTTATCAAAAATGATAGTAAAGTTGCATTTCGGATTCGAATTTTAATGTATAGATGTATTGAACAACAATTAAGATAATAGATGAACATCGAGTTATAAGATTTTGAATATTGAAGAGTATTTGAGAAGTACAGTATAAATCTTAAAGAGAGAAAGATAGATCAAGTAGAAATCTTAAAGAGAGATAAATAATTAAGTTTAAATCTTTAAAAGAATTTGTAAAGAGTTTTTTTTTTCTCTCTTTAGTTGTTAAAACTCAAGTTATAGCATTTTAAAATTCCATCATTTTACTATTTAATACAAAAAAAAAAAAATGAAAAACATTTTATATTCCAACTTATAATATTTTAATAATTTTTATATATTTATTACTTATTATTGCTATTATTTGTAGTTCTTTTTTATTACTTCAATAATTGTCATTTTGATTTTTCTAAACAAAATACTTTCTAAGTATGAAAATGTAAGCAACTCTATGTAAAAAAAAAAAAAAAGAAAGTAAGGAACATTCAATTACAACCCAATGAGATCAAATAAATATCTTTAATTTAAAGACATATTAGAAATATGAAGTCCATAATTATACTAATTCGATAAAACTTGCTCTTTTGTAAGGTTGCAAGTCGAATTCAAACATGAATCGACAAAAGTATCTCTCGCCAACTTGATGATAATTAACATTGCACCAAAAAATGCCTACAAAACATCGCAACAAAAATAGTAAGATGAATGTTAGATTAAGTAATTCAACAAAAATAAAGACAACTGCATAAACATCAAATTCTCAAATTTTGAAGATTGAGAAGCCTTTAAAAACTAAGAATTGTGTGAAGATTTTGAAGAATCAATGTGTTGAGAAAAAGTAGTGAATTTTTTTTTTTTTTTTTTTATAGTAAATATTTAGAATTACAAATTTTTTTGGATTCAAATTACCATTATTTAATTTTATAAATTGTAATCAATAAAAAAAAAGTTAATTAGTTGAAAAAACTTTTATATTCCAATTTTTAAGTTTTGTATATATCTATTATTAACCATGGTTACTATTTTTAGTTCTTTTTATTAAATTAAATACAAAAAGCATTTTCACTTCACTTTTAATTAGTAGAAAAATCTTTAAATTTCGATTAATTAGTTTAATTCATTATTGCTTATGTAATAATATTTTATCGTTAATTGTTCATTTACCAACGGGTCATTACTCAAAAAAAAAAAAAAAAAAAAAAAACCGGTCATTGTTCTCAATCACATAATATCACATTTTTCAAAATATTTCTTAATTTATAATTAATGAAAATTACTTAATAATTTTTTTTTTGTTTTAAAATTTGAATTTAACTTTATTCATCCACTTTATATCATACATATCCAAAAAATTAATTGAAAATAGTCACACGTTAATTAGGAAAAAAAGTTGTGATATCATTAAAGAAAAATAAAAACTATCCTCTCAGTAAATATAAAATATAAATTAAGAAAAAAACAAAGTAATGATAGGAAAGAAACTGGGATTTATAATAATAAATAAATATACATTATTTTAGATTCAAAAAAAAGGTCATTAACTAATAACAAACTTCTTGCCAATGGTGAAAACAAGTTATTGTTTGTAATTCTTCAATAAAAAAAAAATTCAAACAAACTTTTAATACAATCATTTTATCATTCACTGTTTGAAAACACATCCAAACATCACAAGGGCGAAACCCGCTAAAGGAAGAGGAAATGGGACAAAAAACAAAATTTTATCAAATTTCGGATATTGGTGAAGTAATTAGGTGATTTTGAATGTATTTTTTTCAATTTTGGGTCGAACCTAATATTGCTTTTCATTTGCTAAAGGATTTTTATTTTTATTAACAAGATCATCTTTCTGTTTTTAGTAATCCGTTTATAATTAATTAATCTTTTTGATCCATGATGTTCATAGTTGTTGAAGTAAATGAATGAAAGATGGAAGGCACAATTAATTAATTAATTAATTAAAGTGATGTAGTTAGAGAAAATGAAAGAAAGAAAAGATAAATGAATGGAGAAACAGTACTGAATAGTTGATTTATTAAGAAAACGAATTAAGGGGGTCCAAATCCAAATCCAAATCCAAACTCTAATTAAAAAAAATGGAAGAAATGCAAAAAAGCAGAATCGTTTTGTTCCACTATATAGAATTAGACCCACACATATATAATAATGACCACATTTAGGCAGTGAAGAGAGAGAGAAAAATGAAAAATTAAATAATGAAAAATAAAATAATGAGGAGATAATTAATTCATTAATTAATTAATTACAGAAATATTGAAGGAGCAGCTCAGGCAGCGGAGGACTTGGTCATGCCGGAGACGTACGGAACTCCGGTGGCCTTAATCCATCTATCCCCCAGAATGAACCTTCCCGGAGTGAAATCCACAGCGTGTTGCGGCGTAATTGTCTTAATTCCTCTCCATTTGACCCTCTTGTCCTTGTTGGATCCAGGTCCGTAGTTGTTGAACTCCGTATAGAAACATGTCTTCAAACCCCAATCACCAGCCCATGGCAACCACCCTTCTGGTGCGATGAAGTCATCAATGTACGAGTCCATTATGATTGTTCTCGAATACTCTTTCCACGGTCGACCTAGAAAGTTTTTGTACTCCTTCTTCACCGGCTTCAAGTCCACGTCCGGCTTGAACTTTGACCCTTGGATGATCAATGCCGACGGCTGCCGACGCTCCTTTCTCCCGTGGGCTGTCACGATGTTCTGTTGGTTCGCCAACGGCTTGCGTATCAAGAAGTTGCAGTTTTGGAACACCGCCGCTGCATCCCCAAACACGAAGTCGATGGTTCCCGACACGGTGCAATCGCGGTAGAATTGACGCATGGTGTGAACGTAGAGGGTGTCTTGGTAACCGTGCATCTCGCAGTTGTAGAATACTACCTTGTCTGCTTGGACTCGGAGTGCAACTGCTTGGTGCTTGTGTGGTCCTGCCGTGTTCTCAAACCCGATGTCTCGAGCCATGAATTGCTCTCCTGTCACAGCTGCATATGGATATAATAAAACATATCAGTAACGACTCAGGTGCAAGTTCAATATTCTAGGTTCGGGGAAGTACTCACCGACGGTTGCGGTTTTGAAGGTGGTTACGCCATCGATGAAGTTCTTGTTTCCACTGATAATAGTCTTTTTGGGGCCATCTCCCATAAACATCAAATGAGTGAGGGTTTTGTTGACAATGAGGTATTCCTTGTAAACTCCTCTCTTGATATGAATCACAAAAGTTTCATTGTTCTTCCTCTTTGGAACTTTGTCTAGAGCCTCTTGAATGGTCCTGTAATCCCCACTTCCATCCTGAGCCACCACAAGATTCGCCTTCACCTTCCCTTTAGCTGTCGTAAGGAGACGACGCATTCCCGGGTTAGCCCACTCGGGGAAGTCGTCGTGCTCTACGGTCGGAACCTCCAGAAGTCTTCGGCTGATCCCTGGAATTTGCAAATCCGTCAGCATTGAGGAGATCTCTGACACCATCGCCAATCCATTGCTGCTCAAATGCATCGACGTCTTCAATGCCTTCTTCATCTTGGCCGCTGCTTTCCCTGTGGTGTTCTCGAACCCATCCAAGCAAGTTTCCTAACACAAATCATAACAAAAATTATTAATTAATAAACAAAAATAAAGTTTACAATTAACCATAATTACGTACCTAGCTTATATCAACTTTTAATTAATTAATTACCTGGTAAGTAATGACCGCGCTGAGCCAAATCCTCAAATCGATCAACATCTCGTCGAGATCGGTAATATCAAAATCTCCAAGCTTATTCATGGAGAATTTAAGCTCGTCAACAGCAAAATCCATAAGCTCCTTACAGCCAGCAAGGGCTTGGGAAGCTCTAGGATCTTTCTCAATCTCTTGCAAGGTGACAGATTTCTTAGCAGCAGCTTGGATGTATTTCATGGCAGCCTTAAAGCCAGCTTTAACCAATTCTTGAGGGTCAGAAGAGTTGCTACCACTAGACTTAAGGCTGGCAACACACTCTTGCTTGTAATCAGTACTTGCACACATGGCTTTAATGGCTTTGGTTGAAGAAGTTATTTCGGGTGTCCCGTTCCCCGTACCACCGCTCCCCTCATTTTGGTTGAGGTTAACACCGACGGTTACAGCAACCACCATCGCCACCAGTAACATGGACGATACGCCAATCATGGCGTATCGTTTCTTGTTTTGAGCATCGTCATCTTTGTAACTCATGTTTTTGTCCCAAACACAAACAAAAATATAATATGCCTCCTCCTTTTGTCTTCTGAATGATCAAAAGGGTGTTGGTTTTATTTTATTTTATTTTCTTTTTCTTTATGCGCTTTCTCCCTCTAGAAGGCTAAGAGAGGTGGAACAATAAATAAAAAAGAATGAAGAAAAGAGGGGTTTATTATTATTTTTTTGGGAGCTAGTTGGGGACCTTCCTCTCTTAGAAGCCCCCTCTAGAGTGTGGGTTTGAAGAGATTGTGAGAGGAGGAAGGTTTATAAAGGCCTTTCATTTCAAAAGTTTGTTATTAACTCTCCTCTAAACATGTGGTTTGTTTTTTGTTTACTATAATTAATACCTACGGAAAGCTTAATTACAAACCAATTTGTTAATGGCTGACCTTTTCTTTAGCTATCCCACTTTTAACTTCAATTCTTACTTTAAATTAATACAATAAAACTAAACTTAATTACATTAATTGTTCCTGCTCTCCTCTTTCTATTAATACTATATTTATTTGTAAATAATATTAATAATTATTATTATCACCAGCTGTTCACACTTAATTTTAATTCATTATAGAGAAAAACTTATGATTACTCAGATTTCGAATTTTGTTTTTTATTTTCCAAATTTAAATCTATAATTAGCACTCAAACACACAATTTTGATAATTTTGACGTCTACCTCTTATTTGTGTTTTTAAAAACAAAATTAAAATTTGAAAGCTAGAAAATTAACTTTCAAATACTTATTTTGATTTATGAAATTTAATTATGATTCACATACTTATCATGAAACATACGTAGAGAATTTAAGTAAATAAAACTTAAATTTGAAAAATCAAATAATTATAAAACGTAACCTAAGTTATAGGAGACGTGGTTTTAGTAGCGAGATGTGGTATCTTTTCAACAACGTCCCTTTTTACTTCAAATAGGTTATTAGGGATGTAATCAATTTTTAAAATCGGTTATCTGAGATTATTTTCGTTTTTCTTAATGGGCTTTCAAACAAAATTAAATGGGCCCGAACATTATCATAAGCCCCAAAAGGACAAAAGGCCCAACTTGTCTTTCCCCATGGAAACGACTATTTCATCACTTTTCTCTCTCAGGGTTTTTTTTTTTTTATTTTTATTTTTTTTTCCTTTCCTCCCCAATATTTCTCTCGTTTGGGAATCGGTGATTATTAAGTTATTAGCTAATCGTTCATCCCAAAGCGATATCTATTCGATCGGTAGTTCGAGTATATTTTATATTACCCTCTACTAGTTTTTGTGGTTTTCTTCTCTTAAATTATACTAAAAAAAAATAAAACTAAATAGTTATAAAGCTTAGAATAAATTATTCTTCATAGTTTTAATGCTTATGGATTATTGGATAATTCAAAGTTAAATTTTGTCTCTATACATTTTTTTTTTTTAACCAAAGTTTCATTTATGAAGTTTTTATTAAGAGTTTAAGTTTAGTTCACATGATTCAAACTCCATTTTTATTAATGAAATTGTTAAAAGGGCATATTAATTTATAGAGGGAAGACTAAAATATAAAGTAACTATTTAGAAGAAAATTGGCTAACAAAACATTCGTAAGTATACACATCAAAATAAAATAAACTTAAAAAACACAAGCTACGATTTCTAAAAGAAACTATGGAAACGAAATTTTAATTCGATCTTTTAATTCATATTCGAATAAATTAATTACATAGACACGAATATTAAAAATAAAATAGTAATAATAATTAAAAAAAAAAAAAAAAAAAACTACGGCGACTTAATGGATACTTTTGATTAGTTATAACATATTTCATCACTAATAAAAATAAACAAAATTATTTGTAAACAGCTAATCTTAGTTCCTCTAATTGAACTTTAAACAAAGACAAATCCATGAAAATCTTTATTTTCAAGGAATTAATTTCCCTTTGTTGTGTATATATATATATATTAATTATGATTAACTCGTTCCTTGTACTTTTTATTATGTATTCAAATGTACAAATGCATGTTAAACGTGTTAATCTTTAAGTGTGTACTCATATGTATAATTGTTGTAATGTGTTCTCCAAAACTATATAGAAAGAAAAATGGTTGAGCTTATTTTGGTGAGATATAACAAACATGATATAAGATTTGGATAGTTAATATTTAACTATTTGTAGATAATGAAATTTGAAATACACACGAGAACAAATAAAAATAATATAAATATAATTAAAATATATATAATTTAACTAATAAGATTTGGTTATTTATTTTTTGAATCAAAGTTGATACGATAATATTGTTTTTTTTTTCTTCAATAATTAAAAAATCTAAACTATGAATGTTTTGGGATGAATGTATTAACTCTCTTCCATATTTTTTTATTTACACATTAATTTAAAGTAAAAAAAAAAAACTAGACATTATTTTACCAATTTCAGACATTTATGATCATTTTCCTATATATTAACAAACAAATAAACATATAAAATGCATCAATATGTATATGATAAATGTGCCACTGTGCAGTTTTGATCAATGGGCTTTGAGTAAACAAAAAGTTAATGGGCCCTTCTTGCAGGCCCATTCTATTATGCCGAATACGAGCTATAAAACCCTAACTTGTCTCTGTCATTCGCAACGGCCACTTAACCATTTATTTTTGTCAAAGAAACCCCCTCTTCATCTGCGTTAGCTGATCTCTCTTTTTCCATCTTCGGCTGAAATTATCGCTAATGAAATTGGGAGTTTGAAACAACGCTGAAATCCGGTTAGTACGATCATTCAGGTACGTTCGATACGTTTCAGTGTTCAAATTCAAGCAACCAGTTAAGTTTTGTAGATTTTCGTGGTTGATGTTTTTGGGATATTATTTTTCGAATGATTTTTAATTTCCTTTGCGGGAACTGGGAGATCCATGGTTGTATTGTCAAATTTTATGTTTATTTTGGAATTATTAGATAGGATATTGAGAACACGAGTTTCATTTTTTATAAAGAGTAGGTTCTGTATGTCTAGATAGAGACTTTGTCGACCTCTAGTTTGATTATTCTGGAACTGTTATGCTTTTTGACATTTGATTTAGCTTTTTAAGTCGATGGAGTACTAGTTTGTTGTTAGTTTTGTTAGAACTTCTGGTATAGCGGAGTATGCAGCAGGTTCATTGTGTGACCGATTCGCAGAGAGACCAAGTGGATTATTATACGATTCGTCATACCTCATGTAGCACGAGTACGACGGGTGACCGTATTTGTTGCAAATGTGGCAAGTAGATTTTTGTCCAGGACCTGCAGTGTTTCCACTGGTTTGATTTCCACTTGACTGACTTCCAGATGAGTAACCTCTGTATCCTCCCCTTCCGCGACCTCGGCTATTTCCTCTTCCTCCATTACTTTGTTGGTTGCGACATTCATTTGATTGATTGTTTGAACGGCTTTGTTGTGCATGATTAGCAACAAACTCCACATTCTGATCATTCACCGTTTGATACCTCTCCAATGTTCCTTCAAAGGTCACTAGCAGGGCGTGCAATTCTTGCCATCCGATGCTTTCCTTTCCTTCAATTGTACATATTATAGGAATAAATTCAGCTCCGAGTCCTGCAAGAACATATGAGGTTAGATCAGGTACAGACACTGGCGCGCCAGCTAACTTGAGATTTTCAGCTGTCTGCTTCAGCATCGCCAGGTATTCGGTCATTCTCTTAGTTCCTTTCTTCGAGTTTTGGAGTACTCCTCTCATTTGATTTATGCGAGCACGACTGGTTGCTCCATACATTTGTTCTAACGCTTCCCACACCTCTCTTGACGACGAAAAACCAACTACCTCTGCAGCGACTGCAGGAGTCATTGACCCAAATAACCAGCCACACAGGGCTTGGTCGATGGTAATCCAATCTTCATACAACGGATTCGGAACAAGCTTTGCCTCATCGATAAACTCAGGAGGTTGAGATTTGCTTCCGACGACAAATCCATCAACCTTTTGTCCTTTGAGTATTGCCAAAACGACTCCACGCCAAAGAAGATAATTCTTCTCATCCAGTTTGATCGGAAGAACGGTGGACAATGGATGCCCAAAGGAGGTTGTTACTCGACTTGCAGCGGGGATCGAATTTACGTTTGACGCTGATCCTGCATTCAGCGAACTGTTCGCTTCATCAGCCATGGCGTTAGCCTGAAGGCTCTGATACCAACTTAAAATCAAGAGAGATTCAAAATTGAACTTCAAAAATGGTGAAGTTGCAGAAATCGTATTTCATTTCAGCAAGAGCAACAATATTTATTGTACATGTATCACGTAGATAATGGTGCAAAACAAACTTCAACAACCTCACTAAACGACAAAGCCCATATACACATAATAAGCAATAAATAGAAAGACGACGTTTTCATTTACATTTGAATTGTTTTAAAAACGATTAAAACGATACCGTTTTATCCGTCTTCTCTAACAGAAAATCACTGGACTGCTGTTAAACGAGTGTTACGGTATCTCAAAGGGACCGAAGAGTTTGGATTGTTCTTTCCCCGTGGTTCGCCCTTAACTCTTATTGCCTTCAGCGATGCAGACTGGGCGTGCAGTCCAGATGACAGAAAGTCAATAGCAGCTCATCTTATATTTCTCGGTGGAGCTTTAGTATCTTGGAGTTCAAAAAAACAAAATGTTGTAGCTCGGTCGAGCATTGAATCTGAGTACAGATCTCTAGCTAACACTGCTGCTGATATATCTTGGGTTGTATCTTTGCTCAAAGAAATGCAGGTTGAAGTCACTCACACTCCAACAATATGGTGTGACAATGTGAGTGCCCTGTCTTTAGCCGCGAACCCAGTCTTTCATTCACGAAGCAAACATGTTGAACTAGATGTTCACTTTGTTCGGAATCAAGTGTTAGCAAAACAAATATGTGTTCGCTATGTTCCATCCACAGAAAAACTTGCCGACGGTCTCACCAAAGCACAGTCAGAAGCTCGTTTTGTTGATACACGGGTCAAACTCGGAGTTACAAAGGTACCATCTCGTTTGAGGGGGGTGGGTGTTAGAGAAGACGGATAGAACGGTGTTGTTTTAATCGTTTTTAAAACAATTCAAATGTAAATGAAAACGTCGTCGTTCTATTTATTGCTTATTATGTGTATATGGGCTTTGTCGTTTAGTGAGGTTGTTGAAGTTTGTTTTGCACCATTATTTACGTGACACATGTACTATAAATATTGTTGCTCTTGCTGAAATGAAATACGATTTCTGCAACTTCACCATTTTTGAATTTCAATTTTGAATCTCTCTTGATTTTAAGTAGTTTGGAGTATCGTACTTAGGGCTGTAAACAAATTATGCTACTTTTCCCTTCTATGATAGAAGGGACAAGACACTACTTTGCTATTTCTCTCCTTGTATTTTTTTTTTCTTCTACTCTACTACATTTGAACAATGTATTTATAGACATTACAAATTTATGCATAGAAACCATTGGTCTTTCATCTTCACAACTACTGATCTTTCATCTTTGCAAATCTTGATTTTTTATCTTCCCACCTTTTGACCTTTCATCTTCATCTACACAACTATTGAAATTAAAGTTTACTAAAAATATTTAATTTTTATTCAACAAAACTGTTCCTATGGATCGATTCAGTTTTTAAAATAATATTGGATCATTTTGTTTGGTTTGTTAGAAAACTAAAATATTTAGGTTTAGCTCAAGGTTTTTAAAGGCTAAAAGCATTCTCGAGCCTTTCCTTCTTGAAGAGGCGAGCATAAGCCTTAAGGTGGTACGAGGGTAAACCTCAATTTTAATTAAAAATTTTATAATAATTTTAAGTTTGTGTAAACATGTATGATAAATCATAATATTTATGTAAAAATATATGGTTGAGTTTTTTTTTAATAAGAAACCATTTTATTAATGAATGAAACATAAGTGAATTCAGCTCCAAGCACTGAATACAACAAAGGACTCCAAGAAGAGAAGGGAGAGGAAAATAAGTCAACACTACAAGAATTTAAGGATAAGGCGACGACATATTCGGCCACGGAAGAATGTTCTGTCGCTGTATGTAACCTGAGGCGACGAAACAAGTATTCTGTTGCCTTAGGGTTCACCTACGGCGACGGAATATGTACTCCGTCGCTTTAGGCCCCTAAAGCGACGGATGCCTTGTTTCGTCGCTTTAGGCTCAACCAAAGGTGACAGAATAAGTGTTGGGGGAAAATAGAAGGCTAAGGCGACGAAATACTTATTCCGTCGCCATTGGTTGAGCCTAAGGCGACAGAACACTTGTTTCGTCGCTTTAGGTTGAATTTGAAACTTTTTATTTTTCCCAAAAATGAAAAAAAAGGAAAAATATTAGACTAAGGCGACCTAAGGCGACATAGCACTTATTCCGTCGCCTTAGGTCTCTATTACAGATTACAGAATCGAACATTTTTCTTCATTTTCACTTTTCTTCTCCCTCTAACACTCCCAAAAACTCACTCCGGTTGCCACTCTCGTTGCCCTCCGACGCCGTTCCTCGCTGCCGCTTGTCGTCGCTTGCAGCTGTTCCTCGCCACCGTCGTCTTTTCTCCGTTATCTACAAAAGTAAGTTTCAAATCTTTTAAAATTTAGATTTTTTGTTCTTAAGTTACGTTAATGGTTATACATTTTTTATTTGTGATTAAAACTGATTAGTTTTAGAGTTTTAGGATTATGTTTATTGCCATAATCAATTACATCTTAAATTAGAGAACTAGGGCTATTTGCTATGTTTAGAATTTATGATTAAGTTTTGTTTAAATTGAGGCTATTTCATTATGTTTATGTTGATGAGTTTAACATTTAGGGAAGGTTAATATTTGTTAGGTTAACATTTAGGCTATCTTTTAGCATTAGAGATGATCATTTGTGATTCATTTGTTTTAGAATTAGCCCTAATTATTTATTTTGTTTAGATAGTCGCAATTGTTTACTGTATTTTTGTTTACTTTGTTTAGATAGCCGTAATTGTTTATTTTGTTTATAATTACTTTGATTTATCAATTCTTTGTTTGAGTTAGCCTAATTGATTACTTTGTTTACTTAGTTTTAGATAGCTTAATTGTTTATGTTGTTTAGAAGTAGAGACATTTAGGAATACTTTGTTTGATTTATTTAATTCATTTCTTTCGTATAACACTCTAATTTTTGATGAAACAACTAATGATAAACTTTTGTAGGTTATCATTATGTCTGCTGGTTTGAGAAGTAGGTCGGACTCTGTCTTTGATGACACTAAAAATGACGTAATTGTCCCTACTACAAATGACGTAACATTTAGGCTATCTTTTAGAATTAGAGATGATCATTTGTGATTCATTTATTTTAGAATTAGCCCTAATTATTTATTTTGTTTAGATAGTCGCAATTGTTTACTGTATTTTTGTTTACTTTGTTTAGATAGCCGTAATTGTTTATTTTGTTTATAATTACTTTGATTTATCAATTCTTTGTTTGAGTTAGCCTAATTGATTACTTTGTTTACTTAGTTTTAGATAGCTTAATTGTTTATGTTGTTTAGAAGTAGAGACATTTAGGAATACTTTGTTTGATTTATTTAATTCATTTCTTTCGTATAACACTCTAATTTTTGATGAAACAACTAATGATAAACTTTTGTAGGTTATCATTATGTCTGCTGGTTTGAGAAGTAGGTCGGACTCTGTCTTTGATGACACTAAAAATGATGTAATTGTCCCTACTACAATTGATTCGAGTAATGAATTTGGAGGTAATACAATGTTAACTGATTCGACAATCTAAATTACCTTATATTGTTTCAATTATTTAGTAACTTTTTTGAAACAACTGGTACATTTTTGAAACAACTAGTACATTTTTGAAACAGCTAGTAGTACATCGATCAGTCGCTCACGTGGACATTCTAGGGGCGAGCTTTTGAATAAAAGAGTGGGTAAGGAGGGACTAATAACTGTGGAGTTCAGTGAAAGAAATAAGAAGGCGATCGGAAAAGAAGCGAATACTCTTAGCAATCAGATCGGAGTTTTGGTGCGAGAGACATTTTCTGTGCGTGCTCAGGATTGGTCCGAGATCACTGAGACAGATATCAAACTTGTAAAGCAAAAACTATTGGTAAAGTTAATAACATCATCCTTTAGTTCTTTTTTCAATATAAATTTTTTTAATTATATATGAATTATTTTATTTAATGATAAATTCAAAATCCAACAGTCTCATTTCGTCTTGGATTTGAATAATCCCATCGTCAATTCAGCTATCGAGGCTACGATGCAAACCATATTGAAGGACCATAGGTACAAGATGCACAAACATTATAGGTATTTATATTTAAACAATTTTTTTTTCGTAAATATTTCAATTCATTTTAACTATCTTATCTTATTCTTTCAGAAATACGCCTCTAGAGCAGCGACGCACTAAACCCTACCGCAGGATAACTGACATCCATGATTGGGAATACCTTTGTGATAGGTGGGAGTCGGAGGAATGGCAACAAAAAACCGAGAGAGGAAAGAAAGCACGAGCAGAATTGCCCTATAACCACCATGCTGGCCCACTTTCATTTGTGAAAATTGTTGAGGATGTATGTAATTTAATTTATTTTTCATTAATAATGTGTTTCTATTATGATTAACATGTAATTAATTTGTTATAAATGTAGAAAATGGCAGAAGGAGAAAAGGAGATGGGTCCCATCGAAGTCTTCAAAGCAATGCGTTACAAAGAACCGGTTAATGAAGATGAAGATGGCTGGATGAATGAAAATGCGAAGGAGGCATATGTAAGTTAACTAACTTCTTAACATAAAATAACTTCCCGTCAAAATTTATATATAATTTAATGTTTCTAGTTATGTAGGAGAGGATGATCAAATTGAGAGATGACTCGATTGTAGCCGGAAATCATCTAACACAAGAAGATATTTGTGAACAAGTGTTAGGAAGGCGCACAGGTGGCATTCGGGGCACTACCTATTTGCCACCTGAGAGACGAGGGAGATCTTCCTCTTCAGTTTCAAGGACTTCGGCTGGCTCATCGCAACATGAACGATGTGAAATGATCGAGAAATTGGAATCTGCCACAAAAGAAAACAGAGAACTACGTAAACAAGTGAGTCACATGGTCGAAGAACAAAGAAGAATGAGTGAAACACAAGACTTTTTTCGGTCTAAACTAGCTGAGGTTTTAAAGATCTTCAAAGACAGTCGCTAAACATCTAAGTAAAAAGGTAATTGCCACGATTCTTAATATTTAATACATAAAAATTTTCAACTCTATATGTGTTATGGCTATCCTGCCGCCACTATTTATATGTTTCAATAGATTTTCATCTTTTTGGTTAAATTAGAAATACGTCGTTATGATGTCCAAATTTTTATAAAATAATTTAGATTTTTGTCTATTGTGTTATCTTTTAAAGTTATAACTTTTGTTATTAAAACTTTTGAAATTCTTATTAATTTTTCTTTGTTTTTTATTGCAGGTACATGTGTATTGGAATCTCTTACTATCGATGCATTTTTATTTCGTTTATTTCCCACCTCAATTAGAATTTATTTATTTTCCAATTAATTTTACATCTATGTTAATTAGTTTAGTTATAACATTTGTATCTAAATGGGACCATTTTAGTTTAGAAACTGACTTTGTATAGAGTTTCGTATTTATTTCATTACATCTTTCAACAAGTTATTTTCATTTATATTTCTAAGTGTGCCTATTATATTATATATCTTCACATTTAAATTAATAAGCATTCAATAAACCAAAATTAGCAAAAAAAAAAGAAAACAAAAATATCTAAGGCGACGGAAGCTCCTCGTCGCCTTTGATATTTAAGGCGACGGAAAATTTCTTCGCCTCAAGTCTTCATTCTTGTAGTGCAACAAATTTTCAAAATTAACTTGAAACGATCATGTGCATAAGAATCTACTAGAGGAAATATGTATTTTAAATGGATGACTAAATCAGTGTTTGAGAATGATATCGTGATCCAAGTCTAAGTAGTAATTCTATTCAAATTATTTGGTTTAAACTCTTATTTTTTTTAAGAATTGAAAAAACTAATACTATTCTTCTATTAATTCCACGAGGTGTATGGACTTCATGCTTTAATGCATTATCATTGAGGAGTAAGCCTCTTATGATCCAAAGGCGAGTCTTTGGGAGTAATTCTCACTAGCCTTTTAAAACATGAGTTCATTTTTGGTTTCGGATGGAAAAGCTCAAAAGTAACCACTCGTTTTTTCTACTCTTCCTCGTCTTATAAACGAAAAAATTGTTTTTTTTTTCCTCCATCTTAGTCCTATTCAAATTAAAAATAAACCAAATTCTTATTGAAATAAAAATTGAAAATCAAACCAAAATCGAATGGAACCAATTAAGAATCGAACCAATAGTTTTGTCTTTTTATTGGACATCGGTTTTGACCTAATTATTTTAAAACCGAAGATATTAGTTTGGTTCTCAGTTTGACACAAAATCGTCTAAAATCAAATGGAAAGTACACTCTTTGTACTTATATTAGTGGAATAAATATAATGGTTTATTTTCATAGTTTATTCTTTAAGGTGTGTTTGAATTTGGTAAAAAACAGTGACACGGACTAGAGTTGAAGGTTAATCGTAGTTAGTTGAAGTGATTATTTACTTGTTTAATTAGAGTTAGATACTTATAATGATTGGAGTAATTAAATACTCACTTGTGAGTAATTAACTAGCTTAAGGGTTTTACGAGGGGTTGTTCATCATGAAATTCAATTAAGGGATTGGATTACTCTCCTCTTCATCTACCAAAAGCTAACACCCCGTAACAGTAAATCTAACACCGTTGAGCTTGAATTTTGAGGTGTTTCTCTTGTGATTTGCATTTGCTCTTTATTTTGTGTTGAACCCATTTTTGCCTTAGATATTCATATGTGATTTACGAACAACATGTACTTATGTTATATCAAATCATTTGGCCTAAATTCTACTTTTTTCAACATTAAAGATTAATTTTAGTTTTCCCCAAGTCATACATAGTATGTTTATATATATATATATATATATATATATATATATATATATATTTATATATGGATTAAATTCTAACTTTCTTCAAAGTTTTGAAGAAAACATTTGAGATCAAATTTATAATTTATTCTTCAAAAAAATATACCAATCATGCATTTAAACATATATATAAAAAAAGATCATGAAATTTTTTCATGATTCATATTGTAGATCTGATAGGTTTAAATTTGGATCAGAATTTGGATCTCATACTTAATTATTGAATAAAAAATATATTTGAATATATATTCATACAAAAATAAAATTATAACTAAAGATTAAATTGATAAAAAATATAATAAACAAAAATTAAATTTTAGAAATAAAATGAAAACGGGACCGGGAGTATTTGTCAAAATATATCTATCCTATTTTTCAAAATCTATGGAGATTTTCTCACGTGGTTTAAATAGTATTGGCAAAATCTTAGAATTTTGTAATATAATATATACGAAGATCTCTCAACCATTCCTTTTGCAAATATTAGAATTTTTTTCCATCTTATGATCCTGTGATATTATAGATAGGGAGATCTCTCCAACATTCTCACTAAGTTGCTCTTTAGACATTAAATGACTCATTAATTATTATAATAAATAATAATAAAAATAATTTATGTATAGAATATTAAGAGCGTGGAATGTTAATCGTGCTCCTAATTAATTTGTAAGTTTTCAAATTAAAATAATTGGTAACTTCTTTTCTACGGTAAAATGAATGGATTTCTTCGTTTCTTTTTCATAAAAGTAGTACATCACCTTTTTTTTTTTTTTTTTTTTTACTTAATTCATTTCTATCAAATGTTCATTAAACTTTAAAATATACGTAAATGTTGGTAATGCATTCAAATTGTATATGATGCATGTATTGAAGCAATATATGAAAATTTGACTTACAAAACGACTTTCATCATTTCTTCTCAAAAAAAGTCGTGTGC
Organism: Cyclanthera cordifolia; assembly: GCA_037832605.1. Classification (NCBI taxonomy): domain Eukaryota; kingdom Viridiplantae; phylum Streptophyta; class Magnoliopsida; order Cucurbitales; family Cucurbitaceae; genus Cyclanthera; species Cyclanthera cordifolia. Next base: position 376,606 of record JBBMEG010000009.1, on the reverse strand, counting down.
ACAATTTCTTTATTCTTTGAATCGATTCATTACTCTTAAAAGTTCAAACCATATCAAGATCTTAATATTGCATTCAAATTGTATATGATGCATATGTATCCAAGCAATATCTCGACTTTGGTTTTTCATTTCAACACCAATTTTTATAAAGCTAAGTAACAATATTTGTTGGGTAAATTTTTAATGAACAAAAATGTTTAGTGAATGAGCGTTGTTCAGGGACGTTGATTTTGTTATTTTAGTTTTTTAATGTATTTTTATGATTATTGTAATATTTTGTATTTTTTATTGTAGGTCATAATACCTTTACAAAAATGAATTTATATATCAATTTATGTAATGAGAATTTGAAATATCTTAAAGATATTAGTTAGAAATATTAAGAAATGACATTTTGGAAACTATTAAAAAAAGGGACAAATTTGTTTAAAGCTATTTCTATACTAAGCTAGACTTTGAACATTTTAAGATTAAGATTAAAATAAGATAATATTTAAAATAATAAAAGTAATAAAGTTAATTAATCAAATTCATACAATCTAAAATCAATGAACAAATAATGAAA
>JBBMEG010000009.1:316825-331668 GCA_037832605.1 Cyclanthera cordifolia | reverse complement strand
GGAGACGTTCGGACTCATAATTTTGATACAATTAGTATTCTATTTACTTGGTTTAAAAAATACTTTCATCCTTTAGAAGTTATAATTTAAAATAGAAATTTAGACAATTTAGACAATTTAATTATAATAATGAAATGTAATATTGGAATAATCAAATTAATGTGTATTTTAAAAAAACAAAAAAAAGTATAATTTAGTTAAGACGTGGTTTTATTCTTTTTCTTGAAAGAAGTACAACGAAATAGTTTGGGCGGTGGATGGGTAGCAATCATCATTTTTGTTAAGCGAATTTGTCGCGTTCGTATATGTAATCATCAGATTTAAAATTGTGATATCAATAAAATGTTAGTATTTGTGTAACGCTCATTTTTTATTCCTCAAATTTTATGTAATTTGTATCTTACTTACCAATTTTAACCTTGTCAAATAAGAATTTAGATGCATTGACAAAGACTTGTAAATTAATAGTCAAGTTTTTTTTTTTTTTTTTTATACATAAATGAAAAAGTGATTTAACTAAGATGCATACCTCCCAGAAACTAACCAAGTTTCCTTTAATTTATTTGTTTTATTCTTTTTCTAAAATAAAGTATAACCAAATAATCTCGTTTTGTAGGGAAAATATCATCATTTTTGACAAGTGAATTTGTCTTGTTCCTATATGGAATCATCATATTTAAAAGTTTAAGATGGAGCGTTGAATAAAATGTTGATATTGTTGTAACTGTTCATTCTATTTAAAATTTTGGGTAGTATATGTCTTTCCTACCCACTTTAACACAGTTTAATAAGATTTTAGATACAAAATTTCCATCAATTTGTTGGTTTTATTTTATTTTACTTTTTTTTAATAAAGTATAACCAAATAGTATGGATTTCCTTTTCTTGTTTTGTGGGAAAATATCATCATTTTTTGTAAGCAAATTTCTCGGTATATAAAATTATAGATTTAACATTGTGAGACAACGCGTTGAATGAAATGTTAATATTGTTGTAATTATTCATTCTTTTATGAATTTTGTATATTTTTATCTTACCTATCAACTTTAACCTCATTTAATCAGATGCATTGATCAATATTTGTAAATTTGAATTTAGTGATTTCTTGTTAATCAAGCATTTTATTGTCATATTGCATATTAATTTACTTTTATTGTTTTTAAGTTCATTTTTTAGACTTAACATTGTCCCTACAAATTAATAGAATTTGTTTATATAGGCTTTGTTTCCACACACATATAGCACTTTTTTAGTTCAACTTGGTTAGATGATTTAAAACTATATTTTCTTACCCATAAGTATGTCATTAGCTACCCCATTATGACAAGGAGTTAAAAAAAAAAAAAAAAAATAATAATAAAAAAAAAAAAAAAAAAAAAACTCATTTTAACGATACTTTTTACTGAGGTACATGATAATAGGTTCTAGAGATATCGCAGTTGGTTGATGTCTTGAGTTCTGAAAGTATGTTTTTTTCAAGATTTCAGGTTCGTATTTGTTTATTTAAATTTTGGGTGGGAGTAGTCATTCCGTTAGTTTTTAATGATTTCAATTATGGGTTAAAAAATCAAACCAAAAAATAATAATAAGGGTAAAATAGTAATTTTGATGAATAAGATAAATGAAATTTGATGTAAAAAAGATTTTAACTAATTCGGACAAAATGAGTTTTGGTTTTAAAATTTCTCACCCGTTGAACACAAACCGTTAGGCCATCTCCTTCGCGGGAGCCTCGGAATTTGCTTCGGTCTCATTTTCTCCAACAAAATCTCGACGAACACATAAAAATGTAAGACCTATTAAGATTTTTTCAAGAACAGGAAAAAAAAAAAAAAAAAAAAAAAAAAATCTTTGCAGAGAAGAATTCAAAATTTTCAATGGCCATTCACCCAGAATCAACAATCCCCTTCTCCTGATCTCTCATTTCGACCCCCTTTCTTTTTTGTTCGAACACCCATTTTGGTGTTTGGAATTTTGGGATTGTTTGGAGTAGCTTAGCTTAGGATTTGATTTGATTTTTTTTTCTTTTTTTTTTTTCTGTGGAATCTTGAGGGTTATTAATGGCGACAGAGCAAGTTTTTCCGTTTTCTGTTGCTTCTGTGATTAAGGGTGTTCTTCAAACTTACGGAGTTTGTTCTCGTTCTATCGATTTGGCTTCAAAGAAGGCTGAAGAAGACTGTATGTTCTTAGTTTTCTTGTTTCTTGGATCTGCATTTTTTTTTATTTTTGGTTTGATATCATGATTGTTGAATGAGATTAATGTTTGGAATTTGTTTTTGCTTTTCTATTTGATTGATATGAGTATGAACATTTCTGGAGTTGGAACTGATTTTGAGAACTCAGGGTGATTTTTTAATGTTCATGTTTTATGTTTCTGGATTTGGAAAAACACAAGTGCTTGATAACCATTTCTTGTTTCTCATTTCTTAAAATACATGTCATTAGTTTTTTCATTTGTATTGAGAATCCCACATTTGAAAAGTGAGAAAACCTCTCGGTGTTTATAATAATTGTCCATTGGTTTTGAGATGAGACTTCAAACTTTCTAAGATAGTATCGGAGATATTAAACTCAAACGAGTACTCGATTCAATAAAAATGAAACTGGGATACCATCTAATTCAAAAGAAGCACAATCTTGAGGAGCGTGTTGAGGATCCCGTACTTGAAAGTGAAAATATGTTAAGACCTCTTTAGGAGTACGATAAGGAATGATCAATCCGGAGTAGGATAAGGAATGGTCAATCCTATTAAGAGTAGGATAATAACATTAGACTATAAATAAAAGAGGAAGGTAGGTAAGGATATATTAAGAAGTATTGAGAGTGAGTATCTAGGCTTGAGAATGATCTCAAAATAGGGACGGTCCAAGTACCTCGAACACTTGGGTTATTTTGTATCTTTATTATCTTTATATTATAATATATATTAGGTTCTTATCAATTTGGTATCAGAACATGTTCCATTCCATGAATAATGATATGTATCTTGATAGAGTGATCGAAAAATTAGGCGACGAAAGTTTTATCGAATCACTAACAAACAAAGTAGTAGAGGCATGTATGAAATCTTGGGATGAGAGGAAGAAAGAGAGAGAAGCGGCATGAGATTTGACTTTTCAACCTCTACATGATAATTTGGCAAGAATGCAAAGTGAATGGTTGGAATATTTGGCTGAAAACAAAAGGCAACAAGCATTAGAGAAAGACAAAGAAGAGAAGAAATTGAATAAAGAATTCACTTATTCAGATGAGAAAGATTCAAGAAAATTCCATGAAGAAATCAAGAAAGTAGAATTGACAAGCAATGATAAAAATAGTGCAGATCTAAAGGATTATTGTGTTGTTTTGATGGAAAGATCCTCAGATCTTGATGAAGAAATTGAGATTCAAGATAAAGGAAATATTGAAACAAATGAAGATAATTTAGAGAGATGGGTGGATGATTTTCAAAAAGGAGATGAAAGAATTAAAAAAAGATTGGGCCGAATACAAGGATCAAGAAGCAATGTTATTGAAAAAACTCGAGAGAGAGGATGATGGGAAGAAACCAAAGAAAGGTACTCGGATGGGCTTGTTGGAGAAGACAAATTATGAATTTGTTCAAAATCTGCAATGGTCAAAAGCCTTAGTTTTGGAAATGTACAAAACAAAGAAAGAGAAAAATAAATCAAGAAAAAAATTCATCTTGCTTAAGAAGTTAATGTCAGAACGAAGAAGAATTAGTTCGTCAATGAAGAAAAGAAATAATGGACGAATGCAAAACCACCTAAGAATACAATTATGGCCATGAAAGAGAAAATTCATTCAACAAGTAAGGAAACGAAAGAAATGACATAAGTTCATGATAATGGAAAAGAATGATCAAGAACGTCAATTGTCATCGTTGCACGCCACTGCTGCCTTCCAGTACCGCCACCTTAGGTCATCGAATTTTTTTTTAATTCTTTTGTAATGAACACCTTAAGGACAAGGTGTATTTTGGGGGCCGGGTAATGATAAGACCCCTTTAGGAGTAGGGATAATGAATAATCAATCCTATTAGGAGTAGGATAAGAACATTAGACTATAAATAAGAGAGGAGGGGGAGGTAAGGATATATTAAGAAGTATTGAGAGTGAGTATGTTAAGACACCGATTTGCCTTAACCAATACGAGACAAAGAACACCGGGAAAGATAACAAACAAGAGCGATATATTAAGATAATACCGTTACAACCCCGTAGTCGTTCGAGAGGGCTAGGACTCTCCCAAAGTCTCCTTCAAAGACTCACTCAAAACATGTATTTTTCATATCATTTCAAGGGCTCTACACCCCTATTTAAGTACAAAACTAATGGCTAATTACCAACATGCCCTTAAACATAAAATATTAATATCCTAAAATCTATCTTCTAACTAGGGGTCTCACAAAGTATCTGGACTTGAGAGTGATCTCAAGATAGGAGGATCCAAGTACCTCAAACACTTGGGTTATCTTGTATCTTTATTGTCTTTATATTATAATATATATTAGGTTCTTATCAAAATACCTCATAATTCATAATATAGGTGGACTACTCCTTTGATTGCTGACTAGTTTTGAGATGAACTATGCTATCTAATGGTTATGAAAACATGTTCATAAGCCTTTTAAATTCTTCATTCTGAATTATATGGTGATTAGATAAAGGAGATATCAAATGCATCTATACTCCCAAAGAAATTGAAAAGTGCTAATGAAGTTGTTTCCCCTTTCAAGTTCACAAGTCATGTAAAAATGAAACTCAGTTTTTGTATCTTTGTATTATTTTGAAGCCTTGAGACGGTATGAAGCGGCTGCGTGGCTAAGGAAAACTGTTGGAGTTGTTGGTCGTAAAGACTTGCCAGCTGAGCCTTCAGAAGAGGAATTTCGGCTCGGATTAAGAAGCGGAATTATTCTTTGCAATGTTCTCAATAAGGTTAAACCCGGAGCAGTGTCAAAGGTATATAGTTCATCTTGTTTGTTATATTGGATTCAAAGAATTATATATAAAATAAATAAGTTAACAAAGTTTTTCCTCTGGTTTTGCCCTGTTAGTTTTTGTTATACATCTCTAGAACTTTGTAATATACAACTTTTCCTCCCCTTATGAAGGTTTTTGGCTTTGAAATTTAGTACATTTAATATGATGGCCATTCAATTCATGTTCTTGTGAAGGTTGTTGAAGGGCCATGTGATTCTGTAATTATTCCTGATGGGGAACCCCTATCTACATACCAACACTTTGAAAATGTTAGAAATTTTCTGGCTGCCATAGAAGAAATGGGGTTGCCAACTTTTGAAGCCTCTGATCTAGAACAGGTAATTCTGGTAGTTTTGAACCTATTTTGGTAACTTGACCATATTAATACTTCTTCTGGTTGTATTTGTTAAGGAATTATCCCACATCGAAAAAGTGAGGAAATATCCTAATATTTATAAGACAAAGGTGGACGAATCCTCTTATAACCAATTGGTTTTGAGATGGATATCCACACTTTCTAATATGGTATCAGAGCTCAGTAAACCCAAACGGGTATTTGGTTCAATAAAAATAAAAATGAGATCTGATTCAAGGTTGGTGAACCCAAAAGAGGCACCATCTTGAGGAGGCATGTTAAGGAATTATCCCACATCGAAAAAGTGAAGAAATATCTAAACATTTGTACACAAGGTGGGCTACTCCTCTTATTGTCAATTGGTTTTGAGATGGATTCCCACACTTTCTAATAGTATTGACGTATTGCAAATCTATGGCTATGTCAGGGAGGAAAATATATGAGGGTTGTGAACTCTGTTTTGGCACTTGAGTCGTATAGTAACTGGAAACGAGGAGGCGGAATCGGGATATGGAAATTTGAAAGGACAGCTAAATCACCGACATCGAGGAAAAGTGTGGTGCTAAACAATTCAGAACCATCCATGAATTCTGGTACAAAAACCTCATCAGTTGGTGATAGTTTTTCTCTTGAATCATCTTCAAGTGATGATCCTAGCAATGAAGCAGTTAGTGAGGTTTTCATCCTTTTCTTTTGTTTACAACTTTTTATTATTATATTGTTTGTTGCTAGAGTTGATTTTAGACATCTTAGGCTTTTAACTATGTCGACTGCAGGAATCCTCTCGTTCTTTACGTACGCTACTTAGTCAACTTCTTTCTAATAAAAAGCTCGATGAGATCCCGGGTGTAAGTGTTGGATTTTAATTCTTGAGCTAAGTTTTCTTTTCTTCTCCTTCATTTCCTAACTCCTCTTCTTATTTTTCTTATGAATCTATAGATTATGGAATGTGTGATTGGTAAAGTCGTGGAAGAGTTTGAGCAACGATTGGAAACTCATAACAATATGGTATACTCTCTTTTTTCCACCATATTTTATATTAGCTGTCTATATTTAGTTATTTCTGAAATACATAATTTTTCCCTGCACTTCAATAGTGATTACTGAATGAGTTGGCCTCTGGAGTTCTGTTTAGACTGATGTCTCATCATCTAATTGTCTTGATCTAGATAGTTAAATCGAAGTATCTTGTCAGGGGATTGATTTTAGACTAAATTTACCTTGACTCATCCGATTAATCTTTTGGATTTAGAGATGATTGTGTCATGTTATTAGAGCTTAAGGCCCGTGTTCAAACTCCTATAGTGTCACTTCCATTCCAATAGTATTGATAACGACTTGTTCAACCTTCCTAAAGAGTGTCGAGTTAATGATAAAAGATTTAAGTTATCATAACATATACGAAGCTTTGATTTGATTGGCGACCTAATAATGGTTCCATTCTCCATCTCCATTTATTTTCTGCTTATGACATTTCATTTTCTCTATCTGCTAGATGAAAGCAAGTCCAGAGGATTTGGCAGAATCTGTATCTGATAAGTCTCCTCCTCGCATCACTTCTACCGATGAAACGGTAAGCTGTGAATTTATTTATCTTATTGAAGAATCTTGGCAATAAGTTAATAGTTCAAGACAATTTCTCTTAAGCTGAAGAGAAAGCTGATATATTTTATCTTTTGAGAGATTAAGATGGAAGAGGAAACAACTAGTTTTCCTGAAGTAATAAATAGTCCAGAAGCAAGAAGTTGTTCTGAAGAAATAAGCAGTCTTAAAGATTGTCCAAAAGCAACAAGTTTTCCTGAAGAAGAAAGTTGTACTGAAGCACCTAGTAGTCCTGAAACGAAAATCGACAGCCATGATTGTATTGATCAACACGACGAGGAAATAGAACGCGAATTATTGCGTCGACGCAACGAGGAATTAGAACGCGAACTCTTGAACAAACGCAATGAAGAACTAGAAAGCAAACGTTTGAGAAGACAAATGCTTGAACAGCAACAGAGGAACATAGAGGTAGCTGGTGTGTAATATTACTAATCAGGAGTTAATTACTTTGTCTGGAATATATAACTTCAAAGTTGGTTTTCATTTGTAGGTGTTGAAGGGCGATCTTGGTGACACCAAAGCAGGAATGCAGATTTTGCAAATGAAGTACCAAGAAGAATTCAGCAATCTTGGTATAAATTATGAATTTATTTAAATTCTTCTATTATTCTTCCAGCTTGTGCCTTCAAATGTATTCTTAGTTTAACTGCTGGCTGCCTAAATTAGGCAAGCACGTGCATAGCATGGCTTATGCTGCTTCAGAATACCGAAGAGTTCTTGAAGAAAATCGCAAACTGTATAACCAAGTCCAAGACCTGAAAGGTAGACTTTATATAATTAACTTCTGTGAGGAATCCAATACTCAAGACATAGAAAATGCCTCATAAATTTTTTGCTCTAACTTGGCTTTATAGTAGCAGCCTTCTAAACATAAATGTTCATGCATTACAATCTATCAGGAAATATCAGAGTATATTGTAGAGTTCGACCATTCCTCGGTGGACAATCAAATCGACCCTCTACAATCGATCGCATTGATGAAGGGAATATGAGCATCATAACACCGTCGAAATACGGAAAGGAGGGAAGGAAATCGTTCAGTTTCAACAAAGTATTTGGGCCGTCTGCCACTCAAGGTTCAACTTCTTTTCATGGTCTTATGATATATAACTTTTCTGCATTATTTATATTGAGAGTCAACATTCTGTCTATGTAGGGGAAGTATTTTCAGATACTCAACCTCTGATTCGATCCGTCCTCGATGGTTATAATGTATGCATATTTGCTTATGGCCAAACTGGATCGGGAAAAACCTACACCATGGTAAGAGATTAAGCACCAAAGCTAAATTATGGGATTTTTCTTTATTTTTTTCAGTTGTGTTTACTGATAATCTCATTTGTAAAAATCCAGTCAGGACCAACAGAGCTCACCGAGGACACTCTAGGCGTAAACTACAGGGCATTGAGTGATTTGTTTGTTCTTTCACAACAAAGGAAGCAGACCATTTCCTATGACATATCTGTTCAGATGCTCGAGATTTACAACGACCAAATTAGGGATCTCCTTGTGACGGAATCCACTAACAGAAAATATCCTTAATTGTTTTTCTGCTGCATTTCTTTATTTTCTTTCATATAGTGAATCTCTTGCTGTAATGCATATCCTTGACTAATAGCTACATTGGAAGTTCGTAACAGTTCTCAAAATGGGATTAATGTACCAGACGCATGCCTTGTACCTGTATCATCGACGTCAGATGTTCTTAATTTGATGAATCTTGGCCTAAACAATCGTGCAGTGAGCTCTACCGCCATGAATGATCGAAGCAGTCGCTCTCATAGGTACATTTTGCTATTAACTGAGATGGGAACTCTTCTTGAACAAAGTTTAGTATGATGATTTAGGCATAACTCATCTCATCTCATCTACTTATTCATTGCTTTGAGCTTTGCACATTTTCTTACCTTGTGTGCATGAACTATTAATGCAACAATTGCAGCTGCTTAACTGTCCATGTTCAAGGAAGAGATTTGTCATCCGGGGCGATTCTTCGTGGCTGTATGCATCTTGTTGACTTGGCAGGAAGTGAAAGAGTTGACAAATCTGAGGTAGTAGGAGATAGATTGAAAGAAGCACAACATATCAACAAATCACTTTCTGCATTAGGAGATGTTATTGCCTCTCTTGCTCAAAAGAATGCACATGTTCCTTATAGGAACAGTAAACTCACACAATTGCTCCAAGATTCACTTGGTATGTGTATATATAATGCTCTGGTTTCTGGCTTGGAAAGCTATTGAGTGCCTCCTTTTCAGCTCCAATATCCTGGCTAACCATATATTTGCTTCCATATCCTTTCAGGAGGTCAAGCAAAAACGCTCATGTTTATTCATATAAGTCCAGAGCATGAAGCTCTTGGAGAAACATTGAGTACTTTAAAGTTTGCTGAAAGGGTTTCAACTGTTGAGCTTGGTGCTGCTCGGGTTAACAAAGATAGCACCGATTCAAAAGATCTCAAGGAACAGGTCTTGTACTTTCTATCATCGTATATTTGAATGATAAGATATTGACATGGCCCCTTTACCCTTGAGTTAGTAGCTAACCATTAGGGATGTGCATAGGGCGGGGCAGGACGAGGATGACTTTACCATCCCCATCCCTGCAAAATTCACTCGCGGAGAACTGAGCGGGAATTCCCTACGAGGAATACACCGGGATCGGGTCTCCCGCAGAGAATTATTCCCTATTTAATTTTTTTTTTTCTTATTCCCAATTTTTTACAATCTTTCTCTATTTTAATTTAATTCACGAAATTTTGGATAATTATTCAATAGTTAAGATAAATTTTATTAGTTTCAATCTTAATTAGATAAGAAAAATATTCATCCAAATAAACATTTATAGAACTTTATGTATATAAATGAACTAAACAAAACAATGTAATATATAAACGGGCGGGAAACGAGGAATCGGGGATGGGGAACACATTCTCCGTTCCCTTCTCCATTTAGCACGAGTAAAAATTTTCATTCACACTCACTCCCACATTTCCTGCCTAATGGGGTATTCACCGCCTCTGCATGTTTTGTTGAGTATCAAGAAGAAAAGTAACAGAATGCTTCATTTCTTGAGTTCTTACATATCAACTTCATTTCTTATTACTAGACAGCTAGCCTAAAGGCAGCCTCGATGAAGGACGATGAAATGGAGCAACATTCTCGACCAAGTACGCCTGAAAAAAATAGGATGAAAACTTTCCTGTCATCACCTTCACTTCCTAGCTGGAAAAGTGTTGTGGAGATGTCTGTTACTAGAACAAACTCGCTGGAGGATGTTCGCAATGCCGAGGTACGCGTATTGAAAACCTCTCTTGCAAAGTAAGCCACTTACTTTTCATCCAAAATCTGAGATGAAGCAAATGAAAAACAACCCTTATGTAGGGATCATTGCTCTCTTCATTGGTTCATTATTGTATTCAGCTCAAACCGCTTCTCTTGGGATATTAGTAAAAATCTCGATCGATCGCCAAAATGCATCTGTGCTCATACATTGCTTATTTGCTCACAGGTTCAAAACAAATCTAATAACTTGAAGCCTAAAAGAAGAAGCTTAGATCCTCAAGACGTGTTGCACTCATCTCCATGGCCACCCTTGAGTGCAGCAGTTGTTAATGGGAGGCAACAAGACAACCGAGAATCGGTTCCAAGCAATTGGGACGAAAAACTTACCCGAAGCCAAGAATTCGATGCGCAGAGGAGCCAATATGACGTGTTCAGCATTGATGATTCTGATGATCTTGAGACTGCAAATAGTGAGACATCAGAGCCAGAAGTACTTTGGCAGTCAAGCATTCCAGTTCCAAGATCTTCAAGCCTTCCAAGTTTGGGATCAAAGCCAAAGAAAACAGCTAATCCTAAGCAAGCTAGGAGCCCAGAAGTTAGGTAATTAATCAATACTCTTACAATTTTTCATGCTCTTTGGTCTACATTAAAGTTTATACTTCTCTTACTATGCAAAAACTATGCTCTCGAAGCCGGCCGACTACAAATATTAGTAGGCAAATAGACGAAGCTCTTCACCACTCAAAATCTTTATGCACTTTCTTCGGAACACTCTTTAATTGGCTTCTATCCATTGACTTAGTTGCATTCTTTTTTAGCTGTTTCCTTCACTCGGTAAAGTAGCTTATATTCTTTTTTGCTCCTTTCAGTAAAGTAGTATATTCGCTACGATACTTATTTGAATGACCTCCGTATGCCTCAACTGTCATATGTCAAAAGCAGTTTTCACTCATAATTATCCGATTTGAAAATGATTTAATAGTACTTTTATGCAAAGTTAGTTGTCGGAGATACTCATCTTGTAGCCATTTGTCTCACATCTGAAAGGTGAGGAATTCTTCAACATAGCCAATTGGTTTTGAGATGAATGCCCACATTTTCTAATATTAACAATCAAAGTAAATTGTCATTTTTGTACTTTTGTTGAAACTAATTGTAGACTACTACCAAACATAAACTTAGTTTGGTTATGCTTACTGCAGCTGATTGATATATTTGCATATTTTTTGAAACTAGGAGCTTCATTCCATCACTAATTCCTCCTCCGTCACGAAGACAGCAGACCGGAGTTTCTCAACCAATGTCGAAGGCAGGCAAACAGACAGTTCCAGTTGAAGGAAAGAGGAAGGGTGGCTATACTAAATGAGTATTGTGGGATGGAGTTCATTCATCAATTAATTATTCCTCATTTTTTTTGTTTTCCCTTTTTGTATCTATTCATTTATTTATTTATTGATGTGTATATATATATATAAAATAGAGTGAGAGTTTTTGTGGCTGAATTGGCAATGGAAATAGCTCAAGCTGCCTGTGTTTCTTTATTGAATCTTCAAGTGCATGGTAAAATGGGTTCTTGGAGTTTTGTAATTGCAAGACTAAAGTTTCTAAGTTGAGAGGAATATGAAAAATAAGTATCCGTAAATGTTGTAGTCTCAGACAGTATTTCTCAAAAATATAATAAATGTGTAAGAATTTATACGTGTTTTTAGTACATGATTTAAAAGGGTCTGACACAGTAATTTCATGTTGAATTTAGGTCAATGGCCAATTGTTTCATGTTCGGGGTTAATAAATTTTATTTTTAGTATAATCCAACTATTGCTAACTTTCCCTAATGCAACAATCACCGTTGACATAGATTTATGATTATATTTTAAAACACAAGCCAACGTAGTGGCAAACACAATAGTATAATGATACATTTAAAAAACACAAAAATATCACATTTATTGATTTTATTTCAATCGTAATTATAAATTTCTTATTTTTTACTATGATATATTTATAACATCTTTTTCTTCTAAGACGTTTGTTTTGCGTTGCTAACGAGCTATTAAAAATGAATTTTTACAACTTCTCTCCAAACTAACGCATCAAACAAGTTATTATATTCTTTTAAAAAAAAAATTATCATCATTCATTTCTAACTATTCAAAATAACTATTCATTTATAATCACATGATACTAATCATTCATTTATAACCACATCTAAACAAGTTACGTCTGTAGTTATCTACAAAAATCATCATCAAAATGAATTATTAACTACAATCTCTCTACAAATAACTGCATTCAAACGAGTTATTACTAAAACTCAAATTTATAATAACTCAAAATAATCATTTTACATTTACAATTTCACATTCAAAACACCTTAATGTTTTTTTCCCTCTCTTTAAGCATTTCTCAATCAATAATATACTAGAAATTTGTTTAAGATAGCAAATTATGTCATGGATATTTTAATTATAACAACATTTCAAAATTATTTCATACATACCAAAATTCATATTTTATTTTAATAAATTTTACTTTATTGCTCTCAAATTCACAAATTGTTGGGCTTTAAGATTGAAACTATTAGTTTCACTTGATTGAAGTCGTCGATTTTGTATCTATTCATTGAAATTGATTGATTTTTTTTTTTTTTTTTTTGTATGAATTTTTCTAAAGTTTTGTGTAATTTTTTTTTTTTTTTTTTTTGCTGCTCACAACAAAAAATCCACAATATATTTGTACTACTTTTCTTTATAATAAAGTTATATTTTTCTCTAAATTTTCTTCTCTTCATTGCTTTTTTTATTTCTCTAAAATAATATCTGAAACAACTTCCAATTGATTTCTAAAAACAATTATTTTTTTAGTTCTAACCACAGGCGAAAAATGAAAATTTTAAATATATAATCCGTTGATTGTAAATTATACAATTAAGTCTACAAATTAATTAAAAATACGATCACAATAAAAAAAAAAAGCAAATATATTTATAATACAATATTAAAACGTATTATTGGCTATGGATACAAATACTTTAAATTTTGCATATTTTTGTAATTACTTTTTGATAATAGTCTTTTAATACAATTTTCTTAATTATAATTTTTTTTAAAGTTGAATGATATTATAGTTAATTTACAATATTATTAATCTTTAAGTTAATTAATATTAAATTTGAGCCAAAGCAAGCAGTTGACACTAGTGAGGCATTAGCATCTACTCGATCTAGAGTTTGTTGTTCCTGACCCTCAACTTGTATTAAAAAAAATAATATTAAATTTGATTAAAGAAAAATAATGTAATAGTGAGTTTCCGTAACTACCATGGGTGTCCTCGAACTGCAATTAGTTGAAGGTCAGGTTTCAAGAGTATACTTCTCTTAGCTACCCTTCCATAAATTTCAATAATATAACTTAGGGAACTAGTGGTACCCTAAATATAGTAGGACGAAACTCTTACTCTCTCATGATTAACCAACTACCGTAAACAGCTTTAGTGATTCAAAATGACATTAAAAAACTAAAAAATCATTTTCTTAAGGATTATTTTCCTACGTCATTGACATTTAAATAATGTAGTATCCTATATAATACTCCAAATGTGTGCAAATTCATCAAATATTCAAAAATATTTATAAAAAAAAAAAAAAAAAAAAAAAATTCAACTCAATTTATATCTACACATTGGATGTTTTTATTTTTGGAAAGAAAAAAAAAATCAATAAGGAAAGAAAACGTGTCAGTCGGTAATGTTAGGTGCATAGAAACATTGGGTAAGGTTAGCAAAAAAGAAAGGAGATTTGTTTTTTATTTTTATTTTTATTTTTTTGCAAAAACAAAAAAAAAAAAAGAAGAAAGAAGAATTGAACAGCGAACATCAACTTGGAATTGAACGGACAAATTGAGCTTTCCAGCTGGCAGAGGGCGTAGGCCAACGACCTCTCTTAATTGAGTGGCCTTTATACACCCAACTGGGTCCCACCCTCAAACGTGGCCACGTCATCTTTTTATTTATTTATTCAATTTTTTTATATTAAAGAGACAAACATTTCAACAACAATCCCTATTGCCCCCTCCAAAATTGGAATGGAAAATTAAAAGAGAGAAAAAAAAAAAGAAAAGAGATTTATGTATTGATAATTTATAATTTTGACTCATATCATTAAAAAAAAAAACAAAAGAGTTTAGACTTTTTACTTTAAAAATTAGAATTTAAAATCTAAAATAATTATGCTTTTATAATGGTTGCAGTGCAATAAGTATTGAATGTATGGTTACGATATAATTTTTTATTTAATTAATTATGTAATTCACATTGTCATTATTAACATAAATAGCTTGATCAAAGTTAACGAACATCGATTTGGGAAGAGACTAGTGGACATCTTTGACGATAATGGTGATTGGAATGTGAGTCTTATCAATTATATCTTTAGTCGGGATGTGGGCAAATTGATCCTAGCGATTTTTATGGGTGGGTCGAATAAAAAAAGACGTCATCATCTGGGCACCATAGGTGGTTTCAGTTTAAAGTGCTTATCGCATCGCCTCATATAAGAACATGACTTCAGTTTCTTTCGAAGTCCTTCTGGAAAGTAAAAGCTTCAAATAAATACAAAC
>JBBMEG010000009.1:290632-309943 GCA_037832605.1 Cyclanthera cordifolia | reverse complement strand
AAATGTAAAGTTTAATATAAAGTAGTTGCTAGCTTATTTTGTAGATGAAATGCAGAAATGACTGATTTATTTGAAATAAATCAGAAGTGATTGAGTGATTAAAAATAAGTAGTCATTTTTAGTCTAATACCTTCACTTTTTGTTCAGAAAAGATTAGTCAGACATTAGCATTTTGAATTCTTCCATTTCCCATATCCAACTAAAAATGATATAAAAGTTTGTTGTAGATGGTAAAATCTAATATTAAGTTATCTTTAATTATATGAATTTTTAAAAATAATTCATCTATAGCAAAATTATTCAATTTCATTTGATTCTTCAATTTAGGATGTTGAAACAATCCATGAGTTGATTTAGTTGAAGTGCTTGATTGAATTACTTTCTCATATATTTAACTTCCTTTCTAAAATGTGAACATCATAGAATTTTATTATCCAAGAAAATTACCCTAAAAAAAATAATAGATAAAGATATGAGTAGTGATAGCTTTAGTGAACCTATAATTTCCCTTGCCAATGTTAAGACAACTGACAAAACTGGCTTAGAACCTTGAAGAAGAAAAAAAGACAAGTTTAAACAACAACGCTACAGGAACGGCTTTGAATGTGAAGTAAAAGCGTCTATGCTGTCTAAAATAAATTACAATAGCTTCAAAAACTGCAACTGATTGAGGTTTCTGACAAATGTGTTAGGTCTCGTTTTTAAACAACCCTTCTCCTGTCAATTTACAAAATCACCAAACAAGAACAAATCAGTTTGCACAATGCATTGATACCATGCTTACTACTCGTACCGACGAGATTTAGTAAATTATAAATTTCGTCCTTGGGATTTAAAGAAAATTAGAGTTTAGCCCTTACGATTGAAAATTCTAAAGTTTAGTTTTATGGTTTTTAGCCCTTACGATTGAAAATTCTAAAGTTTAGTTTTATGGTTTTGAGAAATATAGAATCTAGTCCTTATGGTTTGGGGAAATATAGAATTTAGTCTTTATGGTTTGGAAAAATAGAATTAGTCACTATAGTTTGATAAAATGTATAAAATAGTTCATGTTATTCGTACATCGTAGGCGAATTAACTTTTTTTTTATATATGAAATGATGCGTTTTTTGTTCAATCAATTACTCACTCACACTCTCATTATTAAAGACATAAATAACTAACTTCTATACATTTTATTCACCAACCATTACGAATGACATATATCAAACCTTAGAGACTAAAATCTAATTTTTCAAACCACAGGAGTTAAATTGTAGATTTCTCCAACCCACATAGACTAAAGTCTAGATTTTTAAACTATGGGATTAAACTCAACTTTTGTCAAGCCACATGGACAAAAACTATAATTTACCCAACAAAATTATATCAGTCAAACTCACTCAAATCATCCAGAGAGATATTGCTGGCACTTTCTCCTGGCTTTAAAAGTTTAATCTTCCCTGCATATATGAACCATGGCAGTTAAAAGAAGTCCCTATTCCTAAATAATCTTAAACAAATCAAACTTGAACCAACATGGCTGGAAATACTTTCCTGTTCAAACAGGATCCATATCAGGTTAAATTACACCATTTTAATTTATGGTCTGTGTTAGGCTTTAATTTGTCTCATCAGTCAAATATTTGACACTGACTGTCCACCTCCCCCACCACATCCAAAGAAAAGTACATTTTTTTTAATAAAAAACAACTGGGGTGGGGGTATTCGAACCCGTAAGGCCGTAACCTAGTCATACAAGATGCTTTCAAAGAAAACATTCCATGTAGTACAACAGTGGCCGAATGATGGTGACAACACACACGTTAGGAAAAGATGGGTTGAACTATAGAAACCAAATTGAAAATTTTAAAATCAGAGAAAAGATTGAAATCAAGTACAAATGATGAGGAGCAAATTGCAGTTTAACCTCAAGATTACGAACATCCAAGGAGTTTTTTTTTCTATACATATATGCATAAAATGACTAAAAATAGAAAGATACATACATACATATATATATATATATATATATTCAGATGATTATCTTCCTATTACTCGGAGCAGTGTTCGACTAATTTCAGGAAAAAACTAAATTGAAAAGGAAATGAAGACATCATAAACAAGAATAATTGCAAAGATATAGTATGGGTTTGTAATACCATCACGTCGAACACATATTTCTGGCACATTTTTTACTTCGCCATTGATGTTGTCATTGTAGACTCTGGTTTCAATGTCACCCTCAACATAAACCGATGCGCTGCACCCCACCAAGAATCAGTGAAATTGTACAGACAAACTAGTTTTTATGAGAAGCTAAAGTCATACCTTTTAACAAGTTGTTGAACTGCATAAGCACCAAGAGATTCATTATGCACAGCAATACGATGCCACTGAGCAGGCTTTGGCGAATCGTTTGCTTCACCAATTCGCTGGTCAAACATTCCCCCTGTTCCAACTGTAAAGATTGTCACTGTGCGCCCATTTCTCAAGATCTTCTGCACAGGGGCTTGCCCAACCCTCCCACAAATTATTGCCTGTAAGCATTCAACTACATATATAAACAAAACAGAACATATTGGGAATTGCTGAGCTCTTGTTTCCTTGCTGAGGAATAACAAGTTCGTGATTTCACTTGTGTCCATATAATCTTGTAATTTTATCTAAAGATAAATTCCTTTTGCTTAGTTAGGGTGGGACTTTTACATAAGATTTTGATGTAACCATCCAAGGAAGATTGATGGCTAAAGAGAGGAACGATTATTACCAGATAAATTCATTTGTACTTCTGTTATTTCTATTTTCTGTAAAAACTTAGTTAACAGTTAAGCTGATCAGTTAGGCTTCCTAGAAAGCTTAGTTAAGCAGTATATTTTTTCCATAAATAGCTGATTATGCATTGAAAACAACTCTTTTAAAATCGATGAAAGATTTCAGAAACAACCGAAGTTCCAGAGGTCTGGGTCTCTCCCAAACTCACTCTAATTGTTGCCTATCATCCATCTCAAGTCTCACTTCCAAGGGATTCTTACAAGTCACTTCCCTAACTATCAGACAAACTGGTGTGCTATATGTCAGGCTGAACCAGAATAAATAATCCACCCTTTCAGTAGCTGCTCCTTTGCTACCAATTTTTGAAATTTCATCAGAAATGCATTCGAATGGCCCATGGTTCTTCCCAGAGATACAGAATCTCTCATTACCTGTGCTATTCTAGGCCATCCTTTTAAAAATGAGAAGAAGATATTGTAGGAGCATTTTATCAGGGCATTTTGCTGGTTCATTTGGATAGAAAAAAACAAGCAGATCTTTCAAGACAAGATGTCATCATATAGCTGCTTTTTTTGACACCCTTCATGTTATATCCTGGTGTAAATTTATCCCTCCTTTTCACTCGTATAGCTATGAATCTTAACTTAATTACTAGAGATCTACTATTTGATCTTTTATAATCTATATCCTATATTGTAATCACATATCAATGAAAGCTTTCTTATCCAAAAAAATTCTCAGACAAACTGCTGATCCTAATTGATAACCTGGAATCTTAAAATATATCACAGACACACACACACACACCTATACACGTAATACTTCAAAGTTTTACCTCTAGCCACACAAGTTTTTGTTCTTGCCCATAACAATCTCTAACTTACACTCAACACCGCTTATTCTTTCTAATATATGTTAAGTACACAAGTGGCTTCTCTTTATAATTAGTTTCGATATAGTTCATCGACAAAAGAAGGCAACAAGGCACATTTCTATGACAACATGAGTAATAGCTCAACAACTATCATCCGCTCTTTCCCTTGTGATTATAGGTTCAAACCATAAACCTCACATTTTTTGTAATAATAATAAGAAAACTAAGAACATTTCTAAGAACCAAAAAAATGGAAGCTGATCATTTGCTTTTGGTAGTTTGTAAATTTCACAAAAGTAAAACACTAAGCATAATACTATTGTCTCAAGAACAGAATACAAAAAGAATAAACTCCACATATTGGGTAAAATTCCCAGATCCAGATTTCAATTCCAACTTTGGAAAATGGAACATCTCTAAGGACAAATATCAAATACCTTATGTACGCCTCGAAAGCCCCAACCTCGCCTGGGATCCACACCTTGGGGCTCCAATTCAATTTCATCATTGAAAACGCCATCATATTCTTCTCCTCCATTATTATTCTTCAAAACATCAATGTCACTCTCAGAAGCACCGGTTGAGAACCACAACTTTGAGCTCGTTTGTCTACTTGCCACTACAATCAAAAATTCAATAACCATCTAAGTCATCCCTAGAGCTCAAACATAACATTAACAATAAACCCAATACACGGTGACGGTATAAAACAAGACATATTTTAAAAAAGAGTAGGAAAAAAGCCCCATGCCAAAGATCAAATTGCAAGATAGGAAAGTTGCGTTCCATATGCAACGAAAAAATCTAGAGAAAACCATAGAAACATCTTGGAAAATTCCTACAACTCTCAACCGAAATCAATTCGTATAACAAGAAAGAACATACGCCTTAATCAACAAAATGAGAGAGATTACCAGATGAAGATGCGGGAAAATTTGAAGAAGAAACTCTGAAATGCTTAACAAATCTCAATGCGACCAAACTCATGTTGATCGAGAGATAGCAAATATTGAAGTGAGAATTCGATTAGGGTAGAAGAAGGGTTTTAGTTTTAGTTTTAGCTCATTCGCCAGTTCGTGACAATTTATACACCTGTAAAACTACTTCGACTTCCAACTCAAATGTTATTTATAATACACTTCTTTATTGAATAATACACATTTTTTTATGGGTAACATATTTTATATATATATATATATATATATATGTATATATATATATTTTTTTTTTTTTATTATTATTATTTTTTTTTTTTGGTAAAAACACATATGAGATTCGGATAACGAGTTTTCAGGATTGAGTATATGACTTGCAAAGTTGAATTGAATTTTTTTTTAGTACAAATTGAGAGAAATGGGTCACCGATTCTGCTTACAGAAAATCTTTTGAATTCATGAGCTTGAATGAATGGTTTTGAACTGAATTATCACCAAACAATGAAATCAATGCGTCACTAAGAATTAATTCAAATCAGCATGTCCTCAACCTTTTCGATAACATATTATAGTCCTAAACTTTTAGATTTGGTGTACTTTATTTTAGTTGTTGAATGTTTTTTTTTTTTTTTTATATGTGAATTTTTAATTTTTTTTATTTAAAAGCTTAAAAAAAAATTGAAAGCAGCCAATATATAGAAACTAAATCATCCAGAATTACAGAGACCAAAACGGAAATATATTCCCTCTCCAAAATTGCAACCTCCTCACTGTATTGATCAAAATTAATTTAATAATATTCATAGTTTCAATACAACGTATATTTCTAAAATTTATATAGAAATATGATAATTTTTTTTAAAAAAAAAACTAATTATTTACCAATGACCAGTTTCTTTTATTTGATTTATGGACCAATATAACAAAAAATAAAATTGAACTTTAAAAAATTTAGAAATTAAAATGAAACCAATTTTAAAAGTTATATACTTCAATCGAGCTCATGCTAAACCCTAAATCCAAAAGTATATACACTTCAATTAAGCTCATGCTAAACATTAAAATGATTTTATATATTTCAATTATGGGAAATTGTATTGATTTTATATAATTTTTACAAAGGTTAACCAATGGGGCAAAAGATACACGTATGTTTAAAAATTGATGGCTTCATAAGTTAATTCAAGTATGTCCGAGTATTGATGCTCTCATAAGTTAATTCCCAAAGAAAGAATTTCATTTTCTTAAGGAGTTCAGCTTGATCCGACTGCAATGAAAAATACAATGATGGTCCTTTTTCCAACCCAACATTCATGCAATAGATGAAAATCATGTTGAAAGCTTATGTTCAAGGACAAGAAAAATAAAGTAGCTTGATTCATCTGTTTGATCAATAATTTCATAATTCTACTAAAGCAATCGGCCATAAGAAAAAAAAACGGTGAAAATGGATCTTATCTAAATACGGTGAGAGAGGATCTTCTCGTCTATTATTGTCATTGGCCGTCCTCTCAGAGGACAACATTAGCAACAATAGCAATTAAAACAACATTCAACATCAGATACTGAAGTTAATTGAGACTTCATACAAATAGAAACCATATTGTGTTTGCCTATTTGAATGAAGTTCAAGTCAGGTATCAAAAGCAAGCCTTCAGAAGACACTGACAAAAACAAAGGGCTTAAAAAAAGAGTCAAAAGACATACATATTAATCCATAAAGATATGCTATTTCTTAAGCAGTTCCATCTCACCAATAGACAAAAAAGAAAAAAAAAAAAAAAAAAAACCAAAGAAAAAACAATGTAATTTGATTCTGGCCTATTGGTAGCCATGTAGTACATTCATTAAATTTAAGGAAACAAAACAACTCTTCCACAAATAATCTTCTGCCACGTAAAAGTAGCACAACAGACCCACTATAATATTACACCGTTTTAGCTGCTGCTGCTGCTGCTTCCCCTCACTTCCTCAACAGTAGCAATAACTGATTATTTTTTCCAGATGATTTAACCCAAAAATTTTTCTTCAATTCACCAGAATGCAACCATAATCAGCGATCTGAGCTACCCCGAGCAGCAACTCGGGATGATGACCACGATGACCTTGAACTTCCAAATGCAGGTCTACGTTCATCATTACGCCAGCTGTCGGGCTGAGATGGTCGATTTTCAGGCTTGCTGCTTCCCCATCGATCAGATTCAGGAGGTGGTGCATTAGTAGTGCTGGAGCTTTCAGTTCGTCGGAACCGTGGCACATATCTTCCGGGCGATGGGGCAGCAGCCGCAGCAGCTGCAGCAGGAGCAGCGGCCCCAGACTCCTGAGGCCGAGCAGCAGGAGTAACATCAGGTCTAGCAGGAGCATCACCTAATCTGCCAGCACCAAATAGCTTCTCTTTACGCAGCCTTTCTTTTTCTTCCAATTCGAGCTCCCTCTGCCTCTGCTTCTCAGCAATTTCATCCAATTTCGCCTTGCGTTCAGCTTCCTCCCTTTTCCTCCTCTCCGCCTCTGCAAAATTGGAAAGATGCACCATGAGCCAAAAATAAACAACAAAAGGAAACTACATATCTAACCGATTTTAAAGCATTCCCCCGACCAACCAGAAGCCCATCCATAAGGAAAAATGGAAAAATAAGTTTGAGAGATGCATTTAAGCACTCAGACATTTGATGCCAACACAAAAAATAGCTCAATCAACCTAGGATGGTGATACTCCATGACTAAGAGGTTGTGAGTTCAAATCTATCACCCCAAGTATCCATACTTCACATATATAAATGAATTCAGATAGTTGGGACATTTTTTGTTTTGTTTTAGACTGAAAAAAAAAAAAGTGAACCGATCTGGGGAAATTAGAAAAGGAGTCAAAACTAGATTTTTAGATGGCGGTGGTTGTGCCTATTTCATTTGTCGAGTGGTTTTGTTCTTATATCCTTTGAATCTTGATGCCATGCCCATCTACAAATGAAGACTCGACATGACATTATCTTTCTCAGAATTTGATTCAATTGAGAAAAACGTGCTCATAAAGGTCAAACATGACCATACCATAAACTTTAAGATTTTAAAAACCACAAAATGGTATTTGTGCAATAGAAAACCAAAAATTTAAACGATTACCTTCACGCTTGCGTGCTTCCTCCTCTTCACGCAATATTCTAATCCTCTCCTCTTCACGCCTTACATAAAATATTTTCTTCCTCATAGCCTCCCTTTCTGCTTTCCGGGCCTGAATTATTTGCCTGGTTTGTTCTTTTCTTTCAGCTCTGCGTTTGTTGAATTCCTCTTGGCGAAGACTAATGACTCTTTCTTGGAAAAGATTCTGTGGAACAGAAGGCATACCAGTAAACTTGTCAATTAAGCCATATGATGCTAACTATTAACAAGATGTTCCACCTCGCATGTTAAACTAAAAAATTCAATCAAATAAACAAAACTAACCTTACTCTCCAACATTTTAGACAATCTATTCTTCTCCTTGAGGTCACCTTCGTGGCGCTGCTTGCTTAACTCAACCTCCCGCTGAAAAACATAAAAGAACATCAATATTTAAATAAAAAAAACTTGAGAACACATGAACTATTAACATGCCATCAACGGTTGCAGGAAAATGTGACAACATACAAAATGAAATCACAATAATTTGTAGAGAAAAACAAAGAGATGGAAACCATACAAAAACTTAAATATGTTACAAAACACGAAAATTGTAAGAATCAAAGTGGTGTAGAAATCACGTGTAGAAAAATCACAGATAAATGTACTCATTCAGCATCAGAAGAATAAGAGTAAACCTTGCAAAAGTTGAATCAACCAGATCATGTTCATAATTTTCAAAGTTAACATAGGATTAAGGTAGATTCCAGCTAAAAACTCTCTAGGTCCGACTATGTTTGCAACTATCCTCTCTCAGCATTAACTCATATAACAAGATGAAATATGAGAACAGACTACAAAACCAGAAAAATAATTAACTCCTACCTATTAACTTATCTTGAAAAGACTTAGCAATCAAAACTCCGATAAACATAACCATATATCAAGATAGAAGCACTATCATAAGACTCGTTCCTCTTTTGCAGATAACTATGATAGGGTGAAAGCACAAGGTAATATACTTATTTGCCGAAGTATCATTAAATGATGACGTACATTTTTTAACTCTTGCCTAAATACGCCAACAGATATTTTCATGTATCCAGAATTATAAAGAAACAAAGAAAACAAAAACAACAAATGACAAATAAGGATGACCATAGTCAAAGTCTCTATCAACATAATGGAAAAATAATTCAGAAAGCAAGACCTTCTGATCACGCTCATGAATCTCCTTCTCTTGAAGCAAACGTTGCTGAAAGGCAGCTTCAATTAACGTTGCTGCCTCTTCTCTTTTTGCTCTTTCAAGATAATCCATAGTTTTGGCAAGCTTTTGTAATTTCTTCTCCATTTCCTGTCTTTCCCTTAATTGTTCAGTTAGGGCCAATTGCATTATTGACTGTTTCGTCCACTTTTCCTGGAGACGCATCCAATGTTATTTATCAATTTAATACATTGTAAAAATTACAAAAACAAGATGACAAACAGAACTCGCAGAATCAAGAACTTTTCCTCAAGACATTTCCGTTTTTATTTATCAATTCTATACCTTATAAAAATTAAGAAAACAGGTTGACAAAAAAACTCACAGAATCAAGAACTGGCTTCCTGCTTCCCTTCTTTTTACCAACACGCTTTTCAGCTTCCTGAAGTAAAGCCTGTGCTTCTTCAAGCTCTCGCTCTTCAATTTCCCTGCGAAGCCGTTGATTTTTCCTTTGTTCATACTCTGCAGCAAGCCGCTTCTGCTCAGCCTCTTCCGTTATCTTCAGTAATTTTAATCTTTTTGATTCCTCCTCGCGTTCCTAATCACAGTTAATCCAAGTTTTTACCACTTATACACCCCCAACAAGAATGCTAAAACAAGACGATTAATTTAACAGTTTGATACCATTTCCAAAAGTTGCCGTTCCTGCTCTTCCTTCCTTTTTTCAATAATTGATTTCCGAGCAAGAAGCCTCTTGTGCTCTTTATCAACAACATCTGCCAAATCAGGCAGCAATTCACCAATTTTTGATACTTGCTTAACCGGAGGGAGGATCATGGCTCTTGCTTTGTTCAGGGATTCAGCAAGAACAGTCAGGTGATCCCGAAGTCCTTCAGATTCAATACCCTACATTGATTAATACAATAATTATACAATAAACATCAAAACCAGAGAAACTTAGAAGTGTGTAATTATAATCTTCAATAGCAGCAAAAAGTTAGTTGGTTGAATTAAAATGTAAAAGCAAATATCAATCATGGCTAAAACCAAAGTGCCCTTGACAAATAAGGCAAATGGGAGAAGTTAAAGAAAAATCCAATACCAGATTTCCGAACAACACGACATTCCTTGAATGATCAACTTTCATGGCAATGAAATTCTGTTTAACTGCATCAACCGATATTTTTTCCACAGCTGCAAAATCCAAAAATGGGATAATTTTGGATAGAGACTCAATTTTCATCGTCTGGTACACTTGAGATACCTAGAAAAACATAGACAAATAGAATAAATAAATCAATGGTACATTTGATATAAAATCAAATTAAGCAATTTATTATATTTGAACAATAGCTTCGCAAAAGCTTACAATATATACAAGATAAATAAAAAGTACCTGCTGAAGAAGCCTCAGGGAAGCAAGTTTTTCAAGAGCTGGAACATATTGCGATAATTGCACTTCGGGTACAGATGAAGCTGATGAAAGCTTACCTCCAAGCTTCGAAATTTTGGTCAACAAGGGTTGCAATTTCAATGCAAGATCCAGAGGCAAGAACTCATGCTCCAAAAGATGATAAAGGTCTTTAATTTCCTGAGTTGCACAGCTCAGGACTCCTTTAGATACCTAAACAAAAGCAGAGAATTACTAACAAGATAGAATAAAAATTATTAGACGTGAACTACAAGGTACGAAATGTACTTGAATGGCATTTTCTGTAATGAAAATGTATTCCTAAGAGAAAGTATATCATAGATGAAGCTTTTAACATTAGTTTCTTAAGTTTCTATGAAGCATTATGATAATTCCAAAAGGAATCAAAATTTACCAACCACACTTATCAATTCAAAAGAACGAGTCAATATAAGTACAATAAACTAATATTGCAGAAGAAAATAGTCAACAAAATGTAAAAATCAAGCGAGTCAAACATACCAATTCAGAAAGAAGATTTTCCCTTGAAAGCTGGATGAAAAAAAAACAGAAAGGAAGTAAGTCAATATTCAGATTGTAAAAAAAATATAAACAAGAATTCAATCAGGCAAAATGCATTACCACATCTCTACTTTCAAGTTTGGAATCTAAATTGAACCCTATAAGATTAGCCATCCTCAAATTACGCTCCTTCTCATGTTGAAGTTCAAGATGCGATGAACCGTGCTTGGAGTCATAGGGGACGACGGCAAGAGCTGCTAAAACAACAGATGATGCTATCAGCTGTAGGTCCTTCTGGCTTAAATTTTTGTTGAAACTCTTTTGAAGGGAGAAAAGTTTAAGCCATGCATAGGCATGATAAAGATTGCTATCCGATATCCAGAAAATCTCTGTTAATTTGACATAATAAACCACCAACAACGAAGGTTTGGGTGTTTTCTTCACCATGCACATCAAACCATGAATATCTTCCACAGAACGAAAAGCTTCCTGCAAGTAATGGTAATAAGGAAATCATTTAAATTGGCATTATTCAGATAGATAAGAAGCATGATATGAATCTTTAGAATCTAGACAATAGATAACTTTCCTAATATAGGAAGAAAATAATGGAGATAAACTCAGACCTGCCAGAGCTCAAGCTCTGTGGCAACCTTCAGCTGTTCAAATCTTGTGTCAAGGTACAACTGCAGGCTCTCAGGGGCCGACAGGTCAGGACGATCTCTTTGGTCTCTGTACTTATTAAGATTAGCAAGATGATTTCTGATAATTTCACATAACCTCCGAAATTCTGTTGTACGTTTATACAGCTTACAGAACTGGAAGGCACGATGGGCTGTCATCTGCAAATAGAAAGCACCAGTAGAAAAAATTCAACTACTTTCAACCAGTCTAAACAGTGTACATCAAGGACAATAAATATAAAAAACCAGATCCCTTCTAGAACAATTTAGAGGAAACTACGACAAGAAAACATGTTATCATTAGTATTCTACATAATGTTAAATAAACAACGTGAAAGCTGAGAAAGGCACATAACCTAGTCAAAACTAATTTTTATTTCCGTTTTGAGAGTTCATCTTATGTAAAGGGAAAAGAATAAAATTCTGATACAAATACGTCAAAAAGCCAGCCTGCACGACCAAGGTACAACACACTGTAGCTCAATCTTCGTAATACTATGAGGGTGCTTGTGGCAAGGGGATGAAGTGGGGAGAATGGGAATGGTTCTCAACATTTGGGAATCGCATTTCCCCACAATCCCCTTTCATTCTCCTTCTAACTATTTTACTCTTCCTATAACAACTATTTATTCTCTCCATAATTATATCCACCCACATCATTCTCATTATTTTATTTTTCCAATACCATTCCCTTCACCCTTTTTATTCTCTCCATTATTCTATTCTCTCCAACATTTGGGAATGATTCTCTTTTTTATTCTCCCCCAATTCTCATTCCTCCGTAACCAATCTCATTATCAGTGTTTTAAAAGGCACCAGGCGCAAAAAGGCACAAAGGCTCTCTGGAGCTTGAGGCGCAAGGCGTAAAAAAAGTGCACGCTTCATTTTCGAGGCGCACTATGTATAGAAATAATGAAAATATATATTTATCACAAACATATATATTAACCACATTTAATATATAATAGCAAAACAAAAGAAAACAGTACAATAAATAAGTAAATAGATATGATGACTAATCGGAGAAGACTCTCGTCACTCTCTAGGCACCTCCGATGAGTCTTCAACAGCAGCGTCGGCAAGGAGGGGTCTGAATTCATTTAAGAAGAAAAAAGGCCACGCGAGGCGCAAGCATTATTTTACGGGCTTCGCCTTATCGACGAAACTCACACACTGCGCCTTGGGGTTTTTTAAGCTTTTTAAGGGCTTTATTGGGCTTTTTAAACCACTGATTATCCTCCCCAAACACACCCTAAGTAATTCATAGAATCATAGCTTTCATCTTAGGATAAAAAAACTATTTATTTTTTGTTTAAGAACCTTAGACCATATGAATAACTAAATCCCAAACCCTTCAACCATCAGAACTATCAGGAAGCTAAGTTACAATTAGACTAGATTCTAACTACCATCCATAGGCTAAACCACTCTCAAACCATTATAGGATGGCCCAATGATCAAGAGAGTCTTGGACAATTTTAAGGGTCCATTCTATAATGACTACCTACCTAGAAATTAATATCCTACAAGTTTCTTTCACAGGGACAGATAGTTTGTTCCGTGAGAATAGTGGAGGTGCATGTAGAGCTTACACAAACACTTAAGTAAATTTTTTTTTTAAAAGCTATCATTTATCAGTAGATATAAACTGAAAAACTAACTCATTCACCAAATAGCTAAAAATTTAGACATGACCTACCGCATAGAGTGCCTCCAACTTAGAGTTATTTCTTAGTATCTCAAGAACTGTTCGATAGGTCTCCCAAAGAAATTTAAACCAAGGAGTAACAAGTTCACGATCAGATCTGTCTTTTCCCTTTTCTCCACTGACATAACTAAGCATCAGATCTTCAGGTCTTTTATCAGCCTCCAAGTCATCAACATCTAGAGCTTCTTCTAAAGCTTGAGCTTGACTACGGGCCTGCTCTGCCTTCTCAGTGGAAAGATGCATAAAGTGCTTAATTACTTCCTCTAGAGAAGTAACATTGACTTGTTGGCAAACAATACGGTATTGAATTAAACCATCCTTTGCAAATCTTCCTTTCCTCATTTCTACACAAAGCTCGACATACTTAAACATAATCTTTTCAAGTGGTTTCTGCCATGCTCGATATTTCTTTGAAGTAATAAGATCATGAAGAGCTTGCAAGGCATCTTGCTTCTGGCCAACATTTATCAGCTCTGAATAAATCAAAGGAGAATAAAATTAATACTTGCAGCCTATTACTTTTCAAAAAACTAAATAACAAGAAAATACATCATCAAGGATAAACTAATAAAACGTCCATGGAACTCCAGAGACAAAAGCCACAAGTCACAGTAAAAGCAAAAGGAAATTCTAAACCCAAAATAATAAAACAGGAATCTGATGAATTTCTAATATCTTCCAACCACCAGTTACATTATGCTATACACATTATAAGATTATAGAAGTTATTGAATTGGAAAGCATGTATAAAAACTTGATTCCTATAAAAAATATTGAATAAAAGATTGAAGAATCAAATCAAATGTTCTTAACTATGAAATATTCTATGGGAACATAAAATTTGACGCATAAACATGTTATCTAAATTTTAGTGTTCAAAAGTCATGCGCTTAAAAAATATAACTTCCATGGTATAACAACTTGAACAAGCTATCATATTTAAATTAAAAAAGATAACAATGTTATACAAAGACTACAGCATAGCAATTTTCTCTTATCAAAAAATAAAAAACACTCCAAAAGCTGAAATTACTTAATTCAAAGGCATACACACCGAAATAATGTATCTATTCTTTCATTTGTCAATGAAAGTCCCCATTTCAATTTTTAAAAAAACGCATCTCATAACTTATATGCTGAAGTAACATTCCAGCAAATAATAAATGAAAAAAGAAGCATCAATGTTCCGAAATCATCAAAAAAGTGTCATATGTAACACTAAATAAAAGCACGCCATAACACCCATACATGCATACGGTGCAATGTATAGAAAATCCAAAAGAGAAGATTATGTCCATTCACCTTCAGCACGTTTTAAAGCATTCTCTGGCTTGAGAAAAGAACCCATATCTCAATCCAATATTTAGCTCACTCACGGACAGCATGCAATGGCAAATAACCTGAGCCCAGCATTAAGAACCATTATGAAGATAACAAACAGATGAAAGTAGTGAGCGAGTATAACTACACACGGTCAAAGTAGATAATGAATAACAGAAAAATTCAAACTCTGCTAACGATGAAAATTTTAATTTAATGGGGAAGGTTACAATAGATTCGCCTAAACAAAGACATTCTGATGAATTTTTGAATCCAACCGCAGGACAAGACTATTGATTTAGAATCGAAAGATCCTCAATGTAATAAACTTAGACGGGTACTTAGAATACAAAAAGGAGGCAGTTGAAGTGTATGATTTTCATCTGCTCACAAACCCATGACAAATTTTCCACCTCACATAAGCATTACACTCAAACTTAATAACAATTTCACAGTATTCGTAATCAATAGCCCTCTATCGACCCAAAACAGTTATCATTCTAAAACGTCTATTGATGCTGCATACATCAAATCAGCTCCAAGCCCGATCACCAAACAAAAGCAATCTTCTAATCATAGGATGAAATCCAAGTTCTCGGTACCACTAAACTCGCAAATTTATTCTAGAAATTATGTACCAATGAAAACCCTCGCAGATCTACAAAAAAAAAGAAAGAAAAAAAAAAAAAAACAACCCATTACATGAAATTACACGCCGAAGAATATCTTACGAACCCAAAGAACCCTGTGATTGAAATTGTCGGATAACAGCGTGGTTAATCACCGAAAAAAACAAAATCTAACCCGATCAACGAAAAAGAACATGAAGATGGAGAAAAAGAAATAGAAGATGTACCAGCAGAAGAAGAGATAATCGACGACGGAAGTGAGGACAAGAAAATTTACCTGAGAGAGCGGAGTGATGAAATGGCTGTCGCTGAGGGGCATATGCAAATTTAGGGTTTTAGGGGGTCCTTTTGCTTTTGGGCTTCCAATAAATGGGCCTACTAAGAGATTTCGTTCAAATTTGTTTACATAAGGCCCATTATAAAACAATATTTAGTTTAATTTTTTAAATATTAAAATAAACAATATACACATTAGTCAACATCGAAGGTCAATGTGGTCACGAGTCGAATCTCCCCAACTCCTACCTTAAGATTACTGTCTTGATGTTGAACTGAATAAAAACTTCAAAAACACTAAGGACTTTTTTTTTTTTTTACTGTATGTATATTTAGAATTTACTTTGGTCGAGCTTTTTATTTTGAATTTTGAATACGTTTTACTATTATTTATTATATTTTTTTTCAATATATTGTTTTGTTTTTATGTTTAGGATATGTATATCTATATTTTTAAAATTTTTGTATTATTTTACTTTTAAATTTTTTGGAATATTTCAAAATTTTGCAGTATGTAAAATTATTTAAGACAAATAATTATATAAGATAATTGAGTTCAATTTTATTCGACACTATTTTAACTTGAATTATCATTAAAAATTAACATTGCATAACAAACTTGTTCGTATGTTTGCATTAAAATTTATTTGAATTAGATAACATAAATAGTTGATAATAATAATAATTATTATTATATTTATTTATTTATTTAATGTATTTATACATATTTCAATTATATTTCACTAAAATTATTTAAAAGTAACAAAAAAAAAGATTATTAAATAACTTTGTGTTCTAACATACTATCATGCTCTTGAATAACTATCATGGAGTGGTCTAGTGGTCAAGATGGATCAAAAAATGCATAAGGTGATAGATTCAATCCACGGTGGAAACTTACCTCACCTTTGAAAATGTATGATTTTTCAAGTAATGTAACGTTATTTTCATAATGACTTAATTTTATTCTCACACTAAATTACAAATTACTTGTTGTGCCAAACATTTCCTATTAGCCTTACACAGAGGCCATTTTCTAACAATAAGCATCCCAACACTGAGAAGATAACAAACAAGCAGCCTTACAATGGAGCTACAACAAAAGCTTGTTGATGCAAAGGTGAAGAATGGAGGAAGAGGACGATAACCGACATATCATCCGCTGCAATTCCTGGTCTCTTTCGCTTCCACGCTCGGGTAGCATAATCAACCAACCGCCGAGCTGATTTTGCTCGATCTACGGTCGAATGTACGATCTGCACTGCTTCTTGATTCGAGACAACATCCCATATCTAATTGAAAATAAATGAACCATTTGATCAAATTTATAGGATTATGACCAAATAATTCAGCATTTGTGCATTTAGCATCATGAGAACATTCTCCGGCAGAAGAAACAGTCTAAGGAGCTGTTTGGATGTAGATTTTAAGAGTATTAGAATTAGCATTTAGAATGAGTATTTATTTTGAGTATTTTGAAGTGATGGTCGTAGACAAAAGCTTGTTTGAATGTAGTTTTTAAGAGAATTTAAAATAATATTTATAATGAAAATTTATTTCAATTATTTAAAAGATAGATTGCAGTTAAAAGTTTATTAAAATATTATTTTTTTAGTAGTATTCAGTAAACACCGATTTGAAAATCTACAAACAAACAACCCCTAATGTTTTTGCTGAAAAAAGAAGTGTGGAGAGGCTTACACCATCAGTTGCAAGTACAACAAATAAGTCTTTGCTGGTTACAGTTCTTTGTGTCACATCCGGCATAGAAATGAGTCCAAATCGCTTAACACAAAAATCGCCGAATGATCTCGACATTGACAACCCTGGTGTTTTCCCGTTCGGAAGCCAAAGACGATAAGTCCCCGGTTCATCTCTCAAGCAGAAAACTCTCCCATTGCATTGCTCTATCCTCTCAGCCTCCTCTAAAACATGACAAATAACCAAAATGTTAGAGGCTTTATACTCTCCATTTTCAATATTCATTTGTATACAAAGAGAGGAACGAACGAGGTAGATTCGGCTTGAAATCAATAGTGAGTTGAATTGGTAATGGTACCGAGTTTCCATCATCAGAAGTCGTAGCCAACACGGCCCGGGAGTCTCCGATGTTTGCAATAACAATTAGATCACCCTGATAAAATAGAAGCTCAGATCAGAAATCTTGTTGAGGTTAGAGAAACTTGATAAGAAAATGAACTATATGAATCATCTGTAACATTACTTTTCGAACGAGGGAAAGGGCCGTTGTTCCACTATGAAACGTGTCGATTTTGCGGTGTTGCTCGAGTTCTTGATCGACGGTGGCACATGCTTCTATATAAGAATGCTCCCATAAATTGAATTCTAGATGTGTTTTACCTGAGTTGAGTTCCAAATGTGGGTGAAGAGCAGCTTGAACAAGTGCTTCTTGCCAATTGCAAAGCAGAGCAATTGGCATTGACTTTCTAACCTTTTTTGCAACAAAATGACCCCATGGTCCATGACCATCAAAAACTCCACAATATATCATATCCTTTTGACATCCAAATTCCTATCAAAACCAGTTTTCACATTTCAAAACTCAAACAAAAAAAGCAAAAAAGCAAACTTTTTCTGTCATTTCTTTGGTGAAAAATACGAATAGCTCCGTTCGAATCTTTCGTTCGTTCGCCCGCTTTGTTGAGGATCCATATTCCTCACTAGAAAAGTAGACTACTCGTCTCATAGTCAATTAATTTTGAAATTGATGCTTATACTTTCTAATACGATATCATGGTCCATAAATCCAAATGGGTATTCGGTCCAATAAGAATGAAATTGAGATCTGATTCAAGATTGGTGAATCAAAAAAAGGCAAGGGCGTGTGTTGTTCCACATTGAAAAAATAGAAAGTCCTTCGAGCATTTATACGATAAGATGGGTTACTCGTCTCGTTGTCAATTGGTTTTGAGGTGGATGCTCACACTATCTAAAACGCTTGAAACATTAGAAAGTCGGGAAAGCTACTATCTTTAACATCTTAGCACTTTCCCTTCACTTTCTATTCTCATTTCAAGAAACAATTATGCAGACAAGTTTTTGTTAGTAAGGAAAAATTGCATACCTTCCACACAATGCAGCAATCCTGATTGATTCCTTTCTCTCCCCTTTTCGAAAAGCTTGAGACGAAGTTGCTCGAACCGTCAGTATTGACACTCCCGGAACCATAGATGATCATATCCTTCTTCTTCGCAGACTTCGCCATTGCTTCTGCAGCTTCTCGTCCACTGACAACCGAAGCATTTTCGGAGTTTCTCCATTTCTTAGTTCTGAGTGACTTTGTTAGTTCATTGAACTTCAAGAACAAATGATCCATCGCCTTATCGATGTATAGTTAGTTTCGTGCAGTCGTCGTTCTTCCCCGAGTCCTAGTCAATGAAAACTTGGAGAAGATCAGATAGAATTAAATAAAAGATTTGGATAACACAAGTGGAAATAAAGAAACATTGCCAAAAGAGTTATTTTCATCTTCTTATTGACTACTTTTGTGTTGGTTCCTTTTTGTATGTCCTCTTTCTTTTTCAAACATTCTTTACTCAAAACCAAAAGGAATGTTGTTAGAGAGTAAAAGACAGAATCTGACTCACAAACCTCATTGTCTTTTCTCAAATATTTTTAAATGTAGAAACAAACACACTAGGGGTGATTTCAGTTTGGTTTTCGTCACTTTTGTGCCGAACTGACAACCGAACCAATATCTTAACTTTTTCAATAATTGGATACAAACCGATGATCAATAAAAGACAAAACTATTGGTTATGTTTTCCGTTTTTATTTCAAAAAAATAATTTGAATTATTTTTCAATTTTTTCTGTGTTAGTTTCAATTTGGTTTTTAATTTGTTGGTAATGATTTTTATTCTACTAACAAAAAAAAAA
>JBBMEG010000009.1:235565-275247 GCA_037832605.1 Cyclanthera cordifolia | reverse complement strand
AAGAGAGAGATGGGAAAAAAAGAGATTGCCCGTCGTTGTACCTCATCAGAGGGCACATTCAATAACTTTGATGCAGCTATAAATATGTCGGGTGCAGGTTTCAGATTCTCAAAAGCATCAGCTGATACAATGGCATCAAACCTATACAAGAGAGGAATAAATTCATTCTTAAAAATCTTAAACAAGACATTGCAAATATTTGCAGCGCATTTGGACTGAATCTAATTTTACAAAAGAACATGAGAATGTGTTAAGAAATTAATATTCAAGCATTCTTAAGATAAGGTGGGTTGCTCCTCGCATTGTCAATTGGTTTTGTGATAGGATCCATCCTCTACTCTTATTAGTTAGTTGGGAAGTTACATTTGAGGTGGTTAGTTAGTTAGTCCTCTATGGGCTATGTATAATGTACTCTTTACCTTAAAGAAATACAACAAATATAATCATAGTGACTCAAGTGAGTGAATGGGACCCTTTGATAGAATTAGAACCTATCAATTAGTATCAGAGTATTTCGATTCATGGATCGAGACTCGTATCTTGATGCGGTGATCGATAAATTAAGCGACAAGAGTTTTATCCAATTGGTGACACAAAAAATAGTAGATGCATTTGGCAAATCTTGGGATGAAACGATGAAAGAGAGGGAAGCAGCAGTGGATTCGGCATTCCAATCTCTACAAGATAATTTGGCAACAAAGAAGAAAGAATGGGCGGAATATTTGGCCAAAAACAAAAGGCAAGAAGCGTTGGAGAAATCGGATCAAGAAAGCAACGACCCGAACCATCAGTCCAGCGGCTGCAACCGACCCGTACAACCTCCATGCCTTAGCCGTTGTTTGAAGATTATAAAAGGGGAAAGGGCTGCTCCTTTTAATAAGTCCCAACTTATGCTTCTATTAGGGCAAAATGATGCCTCAATTGAGCCGTTTGAAATACCCCAAAGTGGGCAGAAAAATAGACCGATTTTGGCCATTCAAAGTCAAGTCAAGAAGCTTGCAAGGGTTTATTTCTCCTCCTTCACCACCACTGTTGTTGCCAACCTGACCGTCGTTGTCTCCTCGGGTGTTCGACCACTGCCGCCGCCACCTCCAACCACCTAAAAAAATTATTGCCAAAAATATGTGTATATATATATTCTTGTGTTTTTTTTTTTTTGTCTTAATTCTTGTAATGAGCACCTTGAGGACAAGGTGTCTTTTTGAGGGTGGGGTAATTGATAGGATCTATCTTTTACTCTTTTTAGTTAGTTGGGAAGTTACATTTGAGGTGGTTAGTTAGTTAGTACTCTATGGGCTATATATAATAGACTCTTTACCCTAAAGGAATACAACAAGTATATTCATAGTGACTCAAGTGAGTGAAGGAGACCCTTCGATAGAATTAGAACCTATCATTTTGAGATGGATGTTCACACTTTCTAATATGATATCAGAGCCCGTAAACTCAAACGGATATTTAGTCCAATAAAAAAATGAAATTGAGATTCGATTCAAGAGTAGTGAACTCAAAAGAGGCACCATTTCGAGGGGGCGTGTTAAGAAATTAATATCCAAATAAGATAATATGAGTTACTCGTCTCATTGTCAATTGGTTTAGAGATTGATACTCACACTTTCTAATAGAATGTCATCGGCCAAAATATTTTCAGCTAGTTTCCAAACTAATCCTTCGTGACAACTTTCTGGACCTAATTTCAAAACATATACCGTCAAATATTTGAGAAGAACGTAATTATGTTTATTACGTTTTGAGTTTCCGTTGGAAGTGATATTTGGCCCCACCCAGTACTTTAATTCTTGACCAGTCATCATAGCACTTCAATTTACCGAGTACGAAACCATTATATTGTAACTTTGTAGCTTGATACACGTAATCAGAAATTTGATTCTTAAATTAGACCCCTGAGACTCCGATGTGTAGAATACCATCAGACTTACATTGACAATGGCAACCCTGCAGCAGCTAAATTTGCATCAACCTTGATACGATCAGCACTGGATGCAACAGCAACTTTAAGGCCCTTGCTTTTACACTATCAATGATAGTCCAAGCTCAAATAGTAAGTTTATATTAAGATTATCCCCAACGGCCAACATAATAGTATAAGTGAGTAATAGGTAGAAGCAACTTCTATTCCACAAGTACACACCTCAGTAATGAGTTCCCGTGCACCAGGAAATCCTATTCCAGAATTGGGTTTCGCGTACTATTACGCCAAAAAAAAAAAACAGCTGGATGAAAGCATTTGACACATAAAATATATTAATGAAGAGATGGAACATAAAAGACTGATTACCTTCTCTAAATATATCTCGAAAAACCTTTTTTTTGCTGCCTCTGGACTAAATCCCTCGACCCCTTTTACTGATGCGACACCTCCTAAAAATTTTGCTTCACCTGGTATACCATATATTTTGGATATTAAGAAAGTTCAGAACTATAGACAATAAGTATCACACATTACAACAAAAGCAGTTCATTGGGGTATATTATGCATTGGAAAGTTGGAAACTGAATATCAATGGTAAATCCAAGAGGTTAAGATCCTCCTACTATGTTCGGACCCTCCTTTTGATTCTTGGTAGCAGAGTGTACTTGCAAACTTGACATCTTGAAATTCACTGAACTTATATTCTTGATTCGACCTCTCCACGCTAAACAAACTAAACGTCGGATTGGTGGCCAATTGGCATACTTGGCCTCACAATTAAAATAACTAGAGATATACTTGAGAGAAAATTAAGCATTGATGAACGGAAAAACTGACCAGTCCCCATGAATGGAACAAAATCTTGAGGGGTCACTTCAACGCCCAATTCAGTAAAAACATCGACCGCAGCCCTTCGAGACAGGTCCTCGCTGTTGCAGAGCACTCCATCCATGTCAAACAACACTCCTGAAACCTTGCCCCAAGAACTCTGCTCCTGCACGCTGGTCTCTTCCACCTTCACGCAAGCTTGAAGCGCCATTTTCCGCGGAAACACGAATGGTTTCGAGCTCCATTGGTGAAAATAGCGAGGAAGTGGTGCGGGTCTTGTTCCTCTTATTAGGTTAGTGGAGATGAAGCTCAATTTGGGAGAAGGTGTAAGGAGAGGAGAAGGGGAGAAGTGGTTGAAGCCCATGCGAACTGCTTCTATTGTCATTTCACACCTCTAGTGTGTAGGGATTCTCTTCTGTTCTTGTGTTCAGCTGTTTTTCGATTTTTCTTCTATGGAAATTTACGCTTTTTCCAGTGGTGCAGAAATGAGTTTGCCTAATTTTCTCTTTAATTCGCCTCGAGCTATCCACTCATTTTATTTCATTTGAATCTCTATCTATCCCTCATTCCTCACATCCAACAAAAAAAAAAATGGAAAAAACTTTCCAAAATACCGAGGAAATAAACATAAATATACCTGATAAATTAAATGACACAAGAATTTATTTTAAAAAATTAAAGAACTGGAGAAAAAATCATAAACATACAAAATTACTGCGGCAAATGGGTATGATTACACAAAATTCTCTCAACTTTCTTTTAATTTTATTTTTTTTTAGTACAATCAAGAGGATCCAAGAGATTCTAATTAACGATGGAGTCAAAATTCCCTACGACTTATTTTCTCTCCAATCACATCAGCATTTTTTTTCTTTTTTACCTAATAAACTCTTTCAAACTTATACTGTCAATACACTTTAAGCGCTACTTTTAACTGGATAGCTTATACATGAGTAAATGGAATATTGTCAGGTGCCGATGTGGTACAATAAAAACGTGCCACCTGGTGCAATTTCTTTTTTCCTTACCTATGCCTAAATTAAAAGTGCAAAATTTCTTCTTAAATTTTTTTATTTATTTTATTTGAGTATATATAATATATTTAATTATCTATTTATATTTTAAAAACAAAACTTTTAATTTAATTTTTTATTAATTTTAAATTAACTATAATTTTATAAGTAGTTTCGTATTTTAAAAAAATATTTTATGAAATTTAATTTTATGTTAATTTGACGATTTATTTCATATTTGATGTAATTTCATAATCAATATCGTAATTTAAATGAACTACCCGTTTTTCTTCGCTACTCCAGGTGTAGTTACATGCGCCACGTAGCACTTTTTTTAAAACTTGTTTTTTTTAAATTCATTTGAATTATTTATCACATTTTTTTTCTAAATAAGTGTATTCATTTTTCCTAATTTTTTTTCTTTAAATTTGATTTTTTTTTTTTAAGAATATTTTTTTTCTCTTTATTCCCATTCATCTATATTTTTGCAAAATATGTTTTAATTAAAAAAATATTTTGTAATTTTTAATTAACGATAATTTGATGATTCAATTTACATTTTATAAATATGTTTCATAATGCTAAATTAAAGTTAATTTCATCATCAATTCCGTATTTAGAAATATGTTTTATAAATTAATTTAAACACATAATTTATTTTCAATTATTTAAATTAATTATATATATTTATTAATTTATATGGTCAGTATTATTTTAAATTTTAATAAAAAATGTAAATAAATAAATAATTGAGATACTATCATAAAAAAACAAAAATCTTTACCATTAATAATAATTTGAAATAATAAAAAATAAGTAAACACATGTTCTGCTAGTTTGTCGAGCTGACGAAGTGTCCAACCTTTGGAGATTGCCATGGATGATAGGCTAAGTGATTCAAAAAAGTCCATTAATGAATATTGACTTATCCTCAATAATGGTAGTAGTATAGTAATGGAGAAAGACAAAAGAGAAAAGAAGAATGTGAAAGTATTCTTTTGTCGATGTTTGCTCGAACTGGCAGCGTATAAGATGATGTTGAAAGGCTCCAATAATAAAATTGAATTTGATTGGTGAAACGTCTTATGCTGATTTTTAGGGTGCGCAAACAACCCGAAAAATTTGAATCAATGCAGCCAAATTTGACAGGTTGGGTTAGGTTATCAACTTACCAGTTTAAATAAATGAACCAAAAACTTTCTCTCAACCTAAACCAGTCCAACCGTTGTATACCGGGCCCGCGGTTTGTTTGCACTAATTGGGGAAATTACAAGAAATTACTAAGGGCATTTGAGCAACCCAAAAGAATTACCAACTTCTCAATCCTATCAATTATACTAAGTAGTTTGAATTACATAATATATAAGCTAATAAGCATATTATTTTAAATTATATGAGATGATGAGGCTATACACATAATATCATGAATACATTTTTTGGTTTGTTTGGATTTTGCGTGAAAAAATTACTTTGATTTCTCAAACAATCTTTTCTCATTTCACAGCATAAAATCTCACTTTTTTTAGTTAATTACAGTTCGAGGAATAATCTTACTATCAAATCTTAAGAGTATTTTTAAGAATTGATAATGTCAAACTCAAAACCAATCATATTTCAAACAAGCTCGTACCAAGGCCTAATGTTTTTTTTTTACGATACAACTTTATGCACTTCAAAAGTATTATCTGATTTTATCTTGAGTTTAGATGATAAAACTGATAATTTCAAGATATATTTGCCTCTTCTTTTCCAATAACTTCGCCAAATGATCAAATGTTGATATCATTTTCATCAATAAGAGACTTGTCTATCTTTTCTTGTGTGCTTTCCCTGCTTCACAAACAAAAGCATTATTATTATACATTATTCACAACAATCTCGCTTATCTAAGTATTTTTTTTTCTTTGGTTTCAAACCTATTTTTTGTTCTTCTTCCTTCCCAAAACTTTTAAATTATTATCTTTAATCTATAAACTTTTCCTAAAAAATTATATCATCGTTGATTATTTATTCACCGAACATGAATCTGAAACCTTTTTTGAATGTCCAACAACTGAACAACTACTTTATGTGTTGACATTCACTTATTTAGAGAACCTTTAATTTTTAATTAATTTGGTATCGAGTTCCTAATTTTTAGAGTCAATGACTGATTATACATTTTTTTTAAGTTCAAATACTCATAAATACAAAATAATAATTTCAGAATCTATTATATTTTTTTAATTCAGACATCTATTAGATCACCCAAGCATGAAAAATCAAGAGTTGAACTTAGCATTTCAACCATTAAATAGTTTACAAGACTGCAATAAAAAGGAGAGAACTAAAAAATATCTCTCATTTAGTTGGAATAGACATTTTCCAAGAGAATGGGCAAAATTTTATATTCGATTACTACAAAAAAAATTGAAGTATAATTTTCTAAAGTAAAGAGAACTAAGGTATCCTCCTTCATTTGTCAGTTCCCCACGTTTCTACTTTAATACACTATGCTCTAAATGTAGTAACATAAAATTGAGGTGCTAGATTACCTACGATCATAGAATAACTTTATGGTCCATGTCCATCTTTGTCAAAGGATGTCGTTCAAAATAAAGCTGTCGGCATCTCCTCAAAAACCGAGTCACGATCTAAAACTTCATAATTCGTTCGAAGATCTTTCACCATTTGATAAGGCTGAAAAAGTCAAGCAAATGAAGAATAATTGAAAAACAATACACTACCCGTGAATTGAAATTGCACCATGCTAAAATCAACTCACATGGAACATATAACTATGAATCTGAGTATATATAATATCTTTTATTGTCTCGTTATATTTAAAAAAAATGAAACTTTTAATTTAATTTTATGGTAATTTGACAATTTATTACATATTTGATGGTAATTTCGTAATCAATTTTATAATTTAAATGAACAAGCAACTTTTGTTTGTTACTTAGGGTAGTTTATTTTTATTATTATTTTTTTTTTTTTTTTTTTTGAGATTACACCTTAGCGTAGTTACATGTGCTATGTACCATTTTTCAAAAAAAAAAAAAAAAAAAAAAATCATTTGAATTATTTATTATATTTTTTCTTCTAAATAATTGTATTCACTTCTCCTAATTTTTTTTTTCCTGTCTCCTAGGGATAGCGCAGTTGGTTAA
The DNA here is from genome assembly GCA_037832605.1 of Cyclanthera cordifolia. Taxonomy (NCBI): domain Eukaryota; kingdom Viridiplantae; phylum Streptophyta; class Magnoliopsida; order Cucurbitales; family Cucurbitaceae; genus Cyclanthera; species Cyclanthera cordifolia. The sequence goes on along the minus strand of JBBMEG010000009.1, from coordinate 268,321 downwards.
ACGCTTGGGCTTTGAAGTTATGCTCAGTAGTCTCCATTCCTTTGATATCTTTCTCGAGTGGCTGGCCTAAGGACACCGAGTGTAGTGTGTTAATATCTATCTCAAAAAAAAAAAAACTTTAAATTTGATTTTTTTTTTTTTGGTATAATTTTTTTCCTCTTTATTCACATTCCTCTATATTTTTCAAAATATGTTTTAGTTAAAAAAAATGTTTTGTAATTTTTAATTAACGATAATTTGATGATACAATTCACATTTTATAAATATGTTTCATAATGCTTAAAGTTAATTTCATCATAAATTTCGTATTTGGAAATATATTTTATAAATTAAATTAAAACACATATTTTTATTTTCAATTATTTAAATAAATTATATATATTTATTAGTTTATATTCTTAATATTGTTTTATATTTTAATAAAAACGTGAATAAATAAATAAATGATTTACTATTATAAAAAAAACTTTAACATTAAAATAATTTGAAATTTGAAATAATAAAGAATAAATAAAATTATTTTTTATTTAAACATATTCATAAATATTACATCATAAAAAAATCGACAAACATTTTTCACAACTCCTCCATAAACGTTATACAAAATATTAATAATTACTCTATATTATCACTTTACCAAAATTCTCAACGAAACAAATTATTGATAAACATTCAAAATAAGCACTTCATAAAATTTCAAAGTATAATAAGCCCTTAAAAATTTAACTCATCACATTTTAAAAAACTAATAAGATCAAGTTTAAGTGTTCCTGACTCACAGTGTTGAATCCAAATATGGCTCTTACACCCTTTTCTTCTGTTTCTTTACGTTTTTAATATGGATCAATTTTTCTCAATTTGCCAAAACTACTCATGTGGGACAAATCTTTATTAATTTTTTGCCAAATTATCGATAAATAAATAAGTCGAAAACCCTTTGCCTCTGTCTAGTCATTATTGAATACAAAATTAAAACTATAAAATATTATTTTAGGTTTGTTTAAATATGGTCTTGAACATTCACGCCTATTATATTATCTCTAATTTTCAAATGTTTTAACTTAGTCATTTCACTTTTAAAAATGAAAATAAATTTGATTTTTTTACCTTTTCTTTTTTGTTATAAAAGATACCATTTTTTTTTATAAAGTTTCGAAGTCTGTTCGCTATTATTATTATTTTATTTTATTTTTTTTGTATTGAAATTTAGTATTATTGAACAAATTTCAAATAATATTGAGTTCAAAATTATCATAAGGACCAATTAATTTTTTTTTAATAAAATTGTAGGGATTCAAATTGTACATTTAAAATTCTAGATACGAAAATTGAATAATTTTGAATGTCCATCAACTAAAATTGATCTCTTGAAAGTTTAAGGATCAAATTGAAACAAAATTGAAAATAAGTGGACTAAAATGTCGACCAAATTAAAATAATTATTGCAATTTTTTCTCGGTATCCAAAGGGGTGATCGGTTTTGGAGTCGAGGAGCAGAGAGAAGGGGAAGGAGACAGATCTCAATTTCTTATTTGTTTTTAATATATTACAATATTTTTTCAATTCTTTATCCACTTCTCATCCAAACATCTCAAAAGGCCTCTTATATTATCATATAAAACCATCTAATTTTGAATTTTTTTTACTTGTATCATAGTTTAATTGTTAACATAACTTACAGATTAGTTTAGAAATTAGAATTTAATGTTTAACGATATACAAACTTGAATATAAATATCGACTTTAAAATGAATATAAAACTAAATACGTACATATCTTTTTTTGTATTATTTTTGTGATTGTCCACTCAAAATGAATATAAAATTTAAAAAGGAAAAATGAGCACCGTATTTTGATGATTAATATGTTTCCAGGATTTTTGTTGTTGTATTAAAAAATATATATATATATATTTTTTTTTTTAAGATGAATGGTTTATATTTATGATTTTCATTAAGTTGAATGATACTCATAACTTGAATTTTTTTGTATAGATTATAAATTAAATTATAAAGATGAAAATCAAAAGAAATCTAAAAATATTATTCATTTTTGCTATATTATATTGACAAGAAGTTTAGTTAAATGAGAAATTTGTAATTATATAAATTAAATTGATGCCTAGTTATATAATTATTTAATTTTGGACATTGAGTTCAAAATTAGTCATTTATTTATAACAATCCGATTTAAATTTATCAACATAAATAATTAAAATTTTTGTTTTCATGTAGTTCAATTAATATTTATCAAAATTTTGTTGGGATGCAAACAAAATGTCCCACATCGGTTAGAATAGGGGAAGATCAAGGGTATATAAGTGTTGACAACATCTCCATTAATTTGAGGCTTTTTGGGTGAAACCAAAATCAAAGCCATGCAGGTGTATGCCCAAAGTGAATAATATCATATCAATGTGAAGATTCGGGTAGGGTTGTCATCCTTAACAAATTTGAGATCAAAGTTTTTTTGTAACATCTTCCCTCCAAATGAACTCACTTCCTCTTCAGCTTTCACTTCTTCTCGTGGACAAAAATGTCACTGTCAATACGACAGACCTTCTCAAATAATTTCTCATCAACATAATAATTAATGCAGCTAACTAGTTTTAGGTATATACTTTCCGCCAAAAGTTCAAAAGTCCAAGTCCTTCATTTACATATTGAACTTTATTGAAAAAAATAAATAAAAAGGTTTGGACTGCTTCCCCTCCTTGTTAGCTAATGAGCCATAGTTGATATTTCAACATTGGTTTCGTAAATTTCACACGCAAGCACATTATACAATATTTCAGTCATGAAACAAATCCCCATCAATAGAGAAAGGAAAAGTCGTAAGATATGATGAACCGAGTGAGTGATCGTGGTTAATACATAAACTTATTAGCATTACAGGTAACTTAATTAATTCCTTCATTGTCCAATACAACTGTGAAGTATAGGCCGATGAATGCTGAACTAGTGCTTCTACTTCCTGTTGTTGTGTTACAAGCAACATAGGCTGCGCAAACCTTTCAGATAACAACCACAGTAATGAATATCAAAATTATAGCGAAAGTTATTACCAACCTGGAAAGCATTCATCTTCCCGGAGGGGTTTGAGGCTCGGTGCACATGGAGAAGGAGGCAGGTGAAGCCATAAACACCACTCTGACTTCCATGCTTAGCTACACACCAGAATACACGAATGTGGCTGCACCTACCATTCAATAGTTAAAAATAAGGGAGAGAAAGGTCTAGATAGCACAAAGCCTCGATAGTTAGCTCGCCAAGTATTGTTATTTCTGAAAGGGCTTATGTGCTCTAAATGAACATTAAAATAAATGAGGGAAGCCCTCAATTCAGAAGGTTTATCCCTCTTATCATTCAACATGGACTCTCGATATTTACTCCTACAAATTTTCAGCCGATAAATAAGTTTATATTACAACAGAGATGATTTTTGTAATATAAATCTTGTTTGATACTACAAAGGGGTGAACAGTTATTTATTTTTTTCATAATATTACAAATAAAAGATAGCGAGGCTTTGAACCTTCGATTGAATAACTTTGTTTTGAATATGCAAGTAAAAAATATCATATCTCCATAGGTTTGAGGAAAAACAAGCAGCGATGAGTAGTAAGACTTTAAAATAAGGTATAGGTAATGGATCTCAGCTCTAATTTATACTTCCTTCCATTTAAATTCAGTATTAAGCGTTACATGTGCTAATGGATCAAACATTTCATACTGAAACGGAAACGGTTTGTTTCAGCCAGCCAACTTACATTCTTTAGTTTAGCGATACAAGACAGTCTGTAACTTTTCAAGCAGCTGAAAAAAGTTTGCTTGAAGAAAGATTCAAGAAATATACAGTAAACCTATCAACTTGATAATGGTGGATATTGTATTAGAACGATTTTATCTCATCCGTACTTTGTCTAAGATAATGGATTGCACAGTGGAAAAATTGTATAATATTTCTTCTCACGCTATGGTTTGTCATTTATGCAGATGAATGTAATCTAATTATCAGTTTACTTCGGTTTAGAACTAAAAAATAATTTTAAGGTTACAAATATAGCGTACCTTATATTTTAGAAACTTGATTGCTTTGAGTCTATATTAGTTTGATTGCATTGAGTCTTTTTTACACCAACTTCCATAATTGAGACTCGATGCAAATTGAGTCTTTTGGGATGTATAGATCACCAAAAATCTTTACATGAACAAGATCCGTTTCTGAAATGGTGATAGCGAACACGGTCCCTCACAATTATTTCTCGATCATAAATTTGAGAAATGAGCTTTGTGGCTGAATGACAATCATCACAGACCCTCAAATTCTTCACTATGTATATGGTTTTACCAGGTGAGGTATTAATCAATCCAAAAGCAATAGCAAGTTTTTCACTGTGGTACCGTACTGCAGTTTCCTTTTCTTCCTCTTCTATATCAAATAAAACTTGAGATGTGTCGGGTGAATAACCTGCTAACTGCAGCCTCTTTTTAATTGCTTCCAGGTTGCAATAAATTTCCTTCATTTGTGGATGCGATCCATCACCCATTTTGAATTGATGAACCGTACCACTTAGATCAACCATGCTGACACCAGGCAGTGATTTAACCCCCCTGTCCTTCATCATCTTTCTTATTTTAACAGCATCATTAAACCTCCCTGCCTTGGCGTATATGTTCGACAGTAATGCATACCGGCCACTGTTGTGCGGCTCTAGTTCAAGTAAGATCTTCCCTGCCTTTTCAGCCAATTCTATATTTCCATGAATCCTGCAGGCACCTAAGAATGCTCCCCAAACAGCTGCATTGGGCTGCATGGGCATGGATCTTATCAAATCCTCTGCTTCAGAAAACAACCCTGACCTCCCTAGAAGATCAACCACGCATCCATAATGTTCCATTTCAGGCTCAACACCATAAAACTCTTTCATTGTTTCGAAAATTCTCAGACCTTTATCAACGAAACCTGCATGAGCACAAGCAGTTAGGACGCTGACAAGAGTGATTCTATTCGGTTGCAGCCTCTCCTTCAGCATCTTAGAGAAAAGCTCAAGCGCATCTTCTGCTCTTCCATGTATAGCAAGCCCACCAATCATGGCATTCCAAGTGAAGACCTCTCTTTCTTTCATTCCTTCAAATACCTCCCATGCCATGTCCAGCCGCCCACATTTTGCATACATATCTAACAAGGCGGTCCCCAACACGGCATCCAATATAATGGAGTTCCTCTTGAGATAAGCATGAACCCACCTCCCTTGATCAATGGATCCAATACTGGAACAAGCAGCTAACACACTGCACAAAATGAACCTTCCAGGCCTAACGTCCTCTCTTTGCATTACCTGGAAAACCTCCAATGCTTCCTTGTAACAACCTGCTGATATGTAACCATCAACCATAGAGCTCCAAGTAATTTCATCTTTTTCACTCATTTTATCAAACACCTTCCTTGCATCTCCCAAATTTCCACCCTTGGCAAAACCATTGATCATCACATTCCATGAGCCAGTGTTTCTTGTTGGCACTTGCTCAAACAACACTTTAGCAGCCTCTAAATTCCCACATTTCAGGTACCCATCGATCATTGTATTCCAACAGACAGCATCAGAATCCCCATTATCAAATAGTTTCCTCGCATCTTCTAAGCCACCAAAAGAGGCATACATTTGAATTCCAGCACTTTTGATATGCAGGTCACTACCAATGCCATGTTTAACCACATGGCAATGGATTTGCCTCCCTTCGCTAACAGCTTGCACCACAGAACAAGCTTTAAACAGAGTTGGGTATGTGAATTTATTTGGCCTAGCATCAATAACCATCCTACAATAGAAGTAAATAGCTTTAAGCGGATTGTTGTTCTCTAAACACCCTTTAAGCACAATATTCCAAATGAAAACGTTGGGATTTGGAATCGAGGAGAACACCTTCAAAGCGAACTCCAAATCGCTAAAATGGGGATTCGAGTAACACTTCACCAACGTGCCGGAGACATAATGGTCCCGGAAATGGCCGCTTCGCAGTACAAGTCCATGAACATGGCTGAGATATTGCAAAGAAGTGATGAATTTTGAGTCAAAAAGCTTCAGAACTGTTCTCTGTGGAAGCTTTGATGTGGGAATCTTCTCTACAGCCAAGTGTTCGGGTTTGAGGGGAGCGGTGGAGATTGAGCCCATCTTTTGACTCTTTTTCTTCCGCTGATGAAAGGGAATATAACCCAAAACCATTTATATACACCGTTGGAATGTTCGTTGGTGATTACAATTTTTTTTTTTTGATGAAAAAATCGCAATCCACCCCTTTATTTTTTTTTTAAGTAAATTATGAAAAAAGGATAAGGTTTGGCTGACTTTAAAATCTAATAGATGCTGATAATGATGTACTAACTCATGTAAATTTGAATTTATTTAAATATTTAGCAATCCAAATATTTGAATTTAATATTTAATTACGGAGATGAAAAATAAACTCTCGTGTTAAATTCATTAATCACTTTTAGATTCAGATTTATGATTTATTATTAGACGAAGATTAACACTAAACTTCAAAATTTATTTGTAAACGATGCTTTATTTAAACATCTTCCACCTTCCTTTAGGAAATATTTGGAGTGAGATTTTAAGTGTAATTAGAATTAGTATTTAGAATGAAGATTTATTTTGAATTTTTTAAACTTCAAAAAACTTGTTTTAAAGTAGTTTTAAAATATTTAAAACTAATATTTAGAATGAGAATTTATTTTGAATATTTACAAGTAATGATTGTTAAATGTAGTTTTTAAGACTATTTAAAATTAATATTGGGAATGAAAATTTATTTTGAGTATTTAAAAGTAATGATTACAATTAAAATTTTGTTTGGATATAGTTTTTTAAATAATTTGAATGTAATTTTTAAGAATACTTAAAATTAGTATTTAAAAAGCAGCGAATGAAGATCTCGAGAAATACGAGAGGTCTCGTTATGGTTTGGTCATGTTTTTGATGAATTGGCTAATGCCCTCGAGGGCACTTATCTTTACCCGAAAAGATGGCAGAAGTAATTGCTAAAGATTTATTTTAATTATTTAAAAGTAATCATTACAATAAAAAATTAGTTTAGATGTAATTAAAATTTTTTTTTGGTAAATACTAATTTAAAATCTTACGGCAAAATTTCATACAAAACATAGTCCATTGCTTGCATATACAAGATGCTAACCGAGGCTATCTTTCCCTTCTCCCCGTCTTCTGACACGTAGCACAATTCCCATTCGTTTGATAAGCTCCGTTTCTGGCTTGACAATTGGACCCAATTGGGCTGGGCCTTTTTACTTCTCACACCTATTACTAAAAGGTAAATGGTAGCAAATAGCTATTATTTTTCCGAATTATTTTGGAAAATGACTACTTTTTGTAATAATTTAACTTAATGCTGAGTTTTAGGATGGTGAGAGAAAAGTTTCTTCTTCAAAATGTCCTTCGTAATTTTTTTGAATTAAAATTTTATATTAAAAAAATTTATCATTCCTAAATCAAACGTCTATTCGATGACTAAAATAAGTTCACAATTCCACATGTTAAAGTTTATATACATATTATATATTATCCACAGAAACAATCATTTTTGAAAAAAATAATTACCTTTTAAATTTTCATTTACAATTAAAATTATATATATTTTTTTAGTAAACAAATTCTCTTGGTTTTTTGAAAGGGTCAAAATGGATTTATTTAATTAATTGTCAAATTTACTTAGTTACAAAAAAAAATTGTTTCACATATTTTTATTTTAATTTTAATACATTTTTGGTATAGGGGTATTTTTATCACAAATATTAACAAAAAAATCCACAAAGTTTAGCCATTTCGCAAATTATTTCCAAAAAGTTAGTCATTTCCTAGTTCCTAATAGAAATAGTTTGTTTGACATTTTTATCAAATTATTAAAAATTAATTTTTAATAAATTTCATCCATTCAAAATAATCAATTTCTAATCATTCACTTTTATTTATAACCATTGGTTATAATCTCTCATTTCACATCATTCATAACCCTTCAAAATAATCACTCATTTTCTACCACAACTCTACAAAAACAATATATCTATTAAGTGCATTCTTTCTATCAAAACTATCATCCAAAGAGCTATAAATAAAATTCAAAATTTTAATCACAAAATAACACCTTATTTATATTGGATGGTTCTACAATTTCACATCTAAAAGACCTTTCCTCAATTAATAGATGCTCCCATACCACCTTCTTCATAGTCGCAAAATTGATCAAATTACTAATTTAAGGAAACATGGGTCCAGGAATAGAAATTTCATATCCTTCCTTCTCACAACAGAGCATAGGCAGATGATACTTACATCACAATTCCATATAATTACGAAGTTTGAAGGAACGAAAGCATTATGGGCAGCACAGCCAGCCACCGGGGGTTAAAATCTGAAGAATCTCTCCAGCTTTCACCTTTACTGTATTCTTCCCTCTAAGATACACTCTTCTTTTATCCTCTTTCACCAGAAAATTTGCCCCACCAGCACCTTTGCTTCCGCCTCTCGAACACGTCCCTCCCAAAGAATACTCACCACCCTTTTTGGACTCCACTTCCTCCACTGTTCTCTCTAAGTGCTAATGAATGAAAAAGACTCGAGTATCTCAGGATATCAGTCATTTGAGTATTGGTCATATAAATGGCATTGATCTCCACTTGTTCCATGCCAAGAAGGACCAGCTCCACTTCCTCCGCTAATCGTTTCAACAGTATCCGAAAGCTACAACCTTGGAAACAGGCACATGCCTGAAATGCTGCAAGTATCACATCAGTTATATTTTCTAACAAGTGAGAAAGTTACCTCCTGCTGGAATATATATCTTGACATCAGCCAAGCATCCTTTGGTTGACAGGAATCTCGACGTCAACCATACAGCCAAGACAATATATGTGGGGTTTTGAATATGAGAGGTAAATTTGTTAGGATTTTTTGGCGCATTTAGGTTGTTAGTTGGAGTTGTATATTTTTCGGGCAATTTAATATAAGTTGGGATAAAATAATAACCGTTTATTATGAAAAAGATGGATAAATGAGGAGGCAAAATAGTGTCATAAAAGCTGCATATTGGTAGTATAGTGTATAGAGAGAGAGAGAGAGAGAAAAACACAAGGATTTAAATATTTCTTTTCCTTTGGTTTCAAACCTACTTTTTGTTCTTCTCTCTCAAAACTTGCAAATTGTCTTCTTAAATCTATAAATCTGTTTTGAACGTCCAACAACTAAACTACTATTATATGGACTGACTTTTACTTCTCAAATAAATGAACTTAACTTGTTAAAATTACAAGCTCAGTTTGTATCTAATAAGATCCCTCAACTATCAGTTTCTAATTTTTAGAGCGCAAGGATTGATTAGACATTTTTCAAAGTTCAAATACTCATAAAATGCAAAATAACAAGTTTGAAAATCTATTAGATACTTCTTTATATTCAGAGATCTAATGGATCACTAAGCATAAAAATTCAAAAGCTGAACTTACAATTCAAACATTAAATAATTTATAAGACTGCGATAAAGATGACTAGGAGAACAGAAAAAAACACCTATCCTTTAGTTGAAGGAGCATTTTCTGTACTAAAAAACTGAACTGTAATTTTCTAATGTAAAAAGAACGAAGGTGCCCACCTTCATTTGTCACTTCCCCATGTTTCTATTTCAATAAAATTGAGACGCTGGATTACCAGCAATTATAGATAACTTTACAGTCCATCTCCATCTTTGTCCAAAGATATCGACAAATAGTTCAAAATAAAGCTCTCAAGATCTCCCTCAAGAAACTTAATAATTTCTTCGAAGATCTTTCACCAATTGATAGGATCAAGCAAACGAAGAATAATTGATTAAAAAAAAAACACACTACAGGTCAATTAAAATTGCACCATGATAAAAGTAAAAACAACTCATATGGAGCACATAACTACGAATCTGGTTTCCCCAAGTTATATCAGACAGACTCTGTGTGTTGTGCATTCATCTGGGCTTGTCGTGTCATCCCGAGCTGATTTAATCGAGACTGAAGAACTGCCATAGCTGAGGCCTTGTTTTGGCGTTGTGATCTGTGTTATTTCCCATTCCAATAAGCAATGATCCAGTACCAATAGTTTTATTCATCATACGATCAGTAACTTCTTATCTTTCTTACCTTTCATTTTGACAAGTTGCTGTAATCCCTGTGGGTATATGGACTATCCTCACGGCACTATCAGTGGTGTCAACACATTGACCACCAGCTCCCCCACATCGAATGCACTCAATTTGAAGATCTGATTCATTGATTTGTACATGAGTTGAAGCATCGCATTAGAATGACAGCTACAGCAGCAAATGAAGTGTCATAGCCTGTTACAATCAAAAGGAGATATGAGAACCAATCTGTTTACGCCCACTTCTGCTTTAGCATATCCAAAAGAATATTCACCGTCTAATTTTATAGTTGCTCTCAGTTTAAGAACTGAAGATAGACACTTATAAAAACATGTGATTCTGTGCTCAATGATTGTCAATGATGTTGCAAAATTGAAGAATATAGAATAGTCTTTTTCTAGCATTAGGAAAGTGGATACTTTGGTGCATGGTATGGGCAACTTTTAATTCATATTTGTTCACCGTTGAATATATGAGTCTATCTTGATTCATAATTTTACTCTGTTGACATCCTTGATTCAGAATTCCTATGCTTTTGCCATGGGAAAATGTTACTTTGTAACTGTTTTGATCATTGAAAGGGCAGCAGCAGGGTTCTGCTTCCAACATGTTGAGCCGTATCAAGTTAACCATGAAATCTATCTGGGAAGTCGTTTTGACTTTTGAAAATCTAGGTTTAATGCTTTTGATTCTCTATAAGAAGGGGAAAAATGAAGAGACCGCGTTTGAAGTTGGTTTGTACCTTGCTAGTCGTTGGTTAGTTCCAAATGAAGCTTTATCTCTTTCTTAAGTGTCTTGCTTTGCTGTGTAGAAAAATGTCCAGAAAAACATGAGATTGCACATCGATCGAACACAGAAAACATGAGATTGCACTACCTTTTCTAAGCAATTAAACTGGATAGCTTCAAGTACCTCCAAGTAAGCTAATCTCGGGGTGGGGCCGATGGAACAAATCAAGGAGACTCCAAAATGGTAAAGCAGGAATTCAAAGAATGGCAGGTCCTCCAAGATCAGATTCTGTATTTTTCCCTATTTGAGGCGTATTCTTTGGCTTTTAGTCAGCTGCTTGGCTCCATCAACCTGCATAATTTCTGTAAGTTTCTTTATTTAAAAAGTTTAGCTATGAAAAGAAAGTCATAGTAACTGAACTTGTTGAATGTAAGATGAGTGCGTATAGAAACTGTTGCACTGAGCTAAAGCAACAGGTCACGTGCGGATTAGTCTTGAGATGTCGGAGACAGGTGCACAAAATGAACTATAGACAGCAAATCAGCTTGATCAACTAGAGGAGGAGGGGCAGTCCATCTTTTGGAGGACGATAGAAGCAAGTGTAAAGCATTAAAAAAAAAAAAATTTATAGTTGCTCTCTGGAATAACAGTATAATTCATCAGAACTAGCGGGTTTATCTGTTTGGTGATTTTTACTCGAGCAATACGATTAAAATACTTTAAAGATATAAGAATTTACAACTGTTAAGCATTATATTAGCTAGCAGGAATATGCGCATGCAGATTTAAGCTTTATATACTCATCTTTGAGAAATATCGCAATTAAGAAATTGACATTTGAAGTTAGACAGAGAGTGAACCTTGATTCCTGCAATCTCACCCAGCATTTATTCCATAATAGTAACCTTGAAACCACGTTTTTGAGCCCACAGTTAGTACATATGCATGACCATTGCTGCCCAGTCCATGCTCTCAGTAACTTCAGCTCCAGCTTTAACCTGTTCTTCTATTGACAAATATTCAAAAGGTGGCTGGTTGTATCGTACCTCTATGTTATGTAGTTAACATTTTAGAAACTTGAATCCAGCAATGAACAAAGTAACACTACATATGAGAAAATTCATACAAGAAATAAAGATTAACAGATGATACTTTCTTCTCACAGCATGGCATATCATAAGGGGATCCAAACATAAATAATTGATTAGAATCATAGAACAAAATTCATGTCTACATGCAACAGCAGATAATACTTTCATCCCAATTCCATAATAATAAAATTTGAAGAATCAAAGCATTATGGGCAGCCCCATCCACCACCACCAGGGGTTAAAATCTGAAGAATCTCCCCAGCTTTCACCTTTACTGTATTCTTCCCTCCAAGATACACTCTTCTTTTATCCTCTTTCACCAGAAAATTTGCCCCACGAGCACCTTCTTTTCCGCCTTTCAACCCTTTAGGTGCATGAACACGTCTCTCCGAAAGAATACTCACCACCACTGGTTTCTTGAACTCAATCTCTCTAACTAGACCATCACCCCCTTTGTAGACTCCACTTCCTCCACTGTTCTCTCTAAGTGCAAATGTATGTAGAAGAACAGGATATCTCTGCTCGAGTATCTCTGGATCGGTCATTCGAGTATTGGTCATGTGGCATTGAACTCCACTTGTTCCATGCCAAGAAGGACCAGCTCCACTTCCTCCGCCAATTGTTTCATAATATCCAAATGTATCATCTCCAAAAGTAAGGTTGTTCATACAACCTTGGGAACAGGCACATGCCTGAAATGCTGCAAGTATCACATCAGTTATTCGCTGAGAAGTGAGAACGTTACCTCCTACAATGGCAGCCCTCTCGCTTGGGGAAAGGAACGAGCCTGGTGGAATATATATCTTGACAGGAGCCAAGCAACCTTGGTTGAGAGGAATCTCGACATCAACCATGCAGCGAAGGCAATATATAACTGCAGCTGTTGTTACCGCTTCTGGGGTGTTCCAGTTACCATATACTTCTGGACTAGTCCCGCTAAAATCAAAATTGGCTTCGCCTTTATGAGGATCAATTGTGAGTTTCAAATGAATTACAGATCCATCATCCATGTAATCCTCTTCTTCGATTGTTATGGAGCTTCCCTCTCCAGATTCAGTTGAATTGGATGAAACTTTAGAGGCTACAGACTTGAGCATTTCCCTTACTGCTTCTTCAGCATTAAGCTGCACATATGTCATGTAAGCCTGAACAGTATTTAAGTCATATTGTGCAATAAGCTCTTTGATTAGTGAGATTCCTCTATGATTTGCAGCAACCTGTGCCTGCAGATCAGATAAATTATCTTGGACTCTGCGAGTTCCCGGGATGACGCCTTCATCAGAGGCAGGAAACTGCAGGAGCTTGATAATTTCTTCTTCTTGAAAAAATCCCTTTTCAACAAGCTTAAATGCTTTTATTGCAGCTCCCTCTTCCCAGATAGACTTTGAAAATGGTGGCATACTTCCAGGAGTTATTCCCCCGATCTCTGCATGGTGCCCTCTACTAGCGACAAAAAATATCAATTTTGCATTATCAAATACTGGGGTGATGACTGTTATATCAGGAAGATGGCTACCTCCAGCACATGGGTGATTGGTGACCAACACATCTCCTTCATTCAAATTGTCGCCCCAGTACTCGATTTGCCACCGAACCGTACTGGACATTGCTCCCAAGTGGACCGGCACATGGGGAGCATTGGCAACTAATCCTCCATCAGGACCAAAGAGGGCACAAGAGAAATCTAGGCGTTCCTTGATGTTTGTTGATATAGAAGTTCTCTGTAGAGTCCTTCCCATCTGTTCAGCTATACCCATAAACCGGTGATTAAAGATAGAAAGTTGGACAACGTCTGCAACCTTTTCTGATATTTTTTCTGAGCCAAAAGTGGATTCTATTTCAATTTTGATGTTTCCGTATTTAGTTATAGTAGCTTTGCAATCGGGTTCGACAATCATAGTACTATTCCCATTCATGATGATAGCTGGCCCTGGGATGATATGACCAAACCCAAGATTGTCAAGCCTAAATAAAGGCGTATCCTGCCATCCATTCCCAAAGTAGACCCTATAGTGGCCTTCAGTTTTAGGGTCACCTGCAACTTCTTCAAAAGCTCGAGGCTTCAATACATTTGTAACTCCAATACCACGGACTCTTATATCGCATATAAGAATATTCCTATTATGCAATTTAAATCCGTACTCCTGTTGGAAAAGCTTCTTAAACTCAGCTGCAAAGTCAAATCCTAATCCATCATCGGTTATTTGGCTTTTGACCATGATGGCAGTATCAGTACCTTCATACCTCAAATTCAAATACGTTTCAGTTTTAATACTACCCTCTTTAAATCCTTGTCCATGCAGCTTATGCTTTACTTGCTTAAGTAAACTTGCCTCTCTTCGAGAGGCCTCCTGGACAGACATTGAACAATACACAGCGGAGTATGGCTCCTGTCCTTCTTCAACGACATCTGCCAGTCCCATACCATAGGCACTTAATATCCCACAAAATCTATGAATAAATATCTCTTTCATACCTAACAACCTGGCAATAGCACATGCATGTTGAGGCCCAGCACCTCCAAAGCAAGCAAGTGCATGGTTTTTTGTCTCATGGCCCTTCATCTCAGTCAATTGCCGAATTGGACGACACATAGTTTCATTTGCAACATTTATAAAACCAAGTGCAATCTCCTCAATTGTCATAGGCTTTGAAGATGGATCCTGAATTTTTCTATAAGAATTAATTTCTAATGCAAGCTTCTTGAACTCTCCTCTTGTGACTTCAGTATCTAGAGGCTGATTCTCATTGGGGCCAAAGATGGAGGGAAAGAAATCAGGAATAACAAACCCTAAAATCAGGTTTGCATCAGTAACAGCCAGCTCACCTCCTTTTCTGTAACAAACAGGACCAGGGTGTGCACCCACTGATTCTGGTCCCACTCGAAAAGCTCCGAATTGAAATTTTAACTTTGAGCCACCACCAGCTGCCACAGTGTTGATGTCAAGCTGAGCAGCTTGAATTATTGCCCCAGCAATCTGGGTTTCCAGGACCTGTTCATAACTTCCGGCAAAACGGCTAACATCAGTTGATGTACCACCCATGTCAAACCCAATAAGGGGCTTCTTTGTCTCAAGCTCGAAAAGAGTTTGCGAGTAACCAACAACTCCACCAGCAGGACCAGACAAGACTGCCTTGTGCCCTGAAAACCTATTTTCTGGTGCAAGTCCTCCATCTGATTGCATAAAAAGGACATGCACCTTCCCACTACTCTCATCAAATTTGGACATGAATCCAGATAAGTACTCTTTGATTATTGGAGTCAAGTAGGCATCCACACTGGCTGTAAGGCCACGAGGAACAACTCGAACCATAGGAGTCAAAGCTGAGGATAAAGAAACGTGTTTGAATCCCAAATTCATTGCTAAGTTCTCCAAAGCCAATTCATGTTGGGGGTAAGTGTAGGAATGCATCAAGACAACTGCCAAGCAGCTAATGCCCCTTTGCAGAAGATCCTTCAATAAAGGCTTTAGAGCTTCTTCATCAAGAGTCTTCACAATGTGGATAAGCTCACCAGAAACCCCTTTTACATACGAAGTGGAAGAACCTTGATTGCCATGAATGAGCTCAACTCGCTCGTCTACTTCTATGACATCCTCATAAAGATTTGATGGTTTTGAGACTGTTAAGTCAAATATGTTTGGGCGCGCCTGGTTACCAATCTGAAGCAAGTCTCTAAAACCTTTAGTAACACAAAGAGCAATCCTTTCTCCTTTTCTCTCTAGAAGCGCATTAGTTGCCACAGTTGTTCCCATCCGTATCCACTCTATATTTTTCGTGGGTATTTTCGTAGTCCTTGGAAATTTCTTTCCAGTATATTCTTCAAGAATCCTCCGAATACCTTCAACTGGAGCATCATCATAATTTGATGGATCAACAGATAGAAGTTTTAGAACTTTGCCATCTGGCCGGCCTGGGATTTCAGCATAGACATCAGTGAATGTGCCTCCTCTATCAATACAAAATCGAAGTTTGCCTTCATTGTTACTTCCCATTAGCGATGCCTGAAGACAAAAATAACATAACTAAGAAACCTTCGTTTGCCATTCAATCTCGTGAATTGGTTATACAATTTAACAACTAAGAGATGAGCGTCAGATGCCATTTACTTTAGTTGTCGATTATGGAGGTAAAATCCAGTAGGAAATTAAAGAGAAGTAACACAACAGATTGCCATATAATCCGTAAACAACTAATAAAACCCAATCAAAGTGTCATGGCACAATCAACCAGACAAAAACATCATGTCGACCAATCTTCCAAATGCATCAATTATGGAAGTTGGTGTACAAAAGTATAGGGCCAAGCGATACAATAAGATCAAACAAACAACCAAAATCTATATCCAAACGTATCTATAGTTTATATAGAAGGCACAATAAAGGAGAAACTTTTTGTGTTATGACATGTTTACTTCTTCATTGTAAATTGTGTAACCTTCTGAAGTTTCCACAGTAATCGATCCTAATTTCATTTTTGTTTTTTTAATAGTTGGATCAGGCAATTGTTTTCACGAATGAAAAGTATAAATGGTCATCGTATGGCTTAATTAGGGGAGAGAATTTCAATTGTCTAAAAAAGAAGACAAAAATCATAGTCTAGTTCCCAAATATAATCTACAAATAGTCGAACAAAATAGAAAAAGGGTAAGGTTGAAGCTGTTGTGACCGTTAATGAAGCTAAGCTAGAGGGTTGAATGAGTGATTCATGTCCAAACAAAAGCGACGTGTGAAATTGCATTCGGGTATTTTGTTCTTTGATTAGAAAATCGTAATTTGTATTTTGAAGAAAGAGTGATGGAGATTCGGAAGTTAAAATACCAGTAAATAAAAACAATGAAGTACGAAATCAAAGAAGAATCCCTCGTCGTAGAAAGAGAGTCGGAAGAAAGACGAAGGTGTCGACGGCAAAAAGACTACGGCGGGGGAACCGGTGAACGGCTGAAACCTAAGGGGAGATCACGACAAGATGAATAAATAAAAGAACTCGATCTGAAAAATAATAGAAATGAAAAACGATCATAAGTGACGTCGAGCACAAATGAAAGAGTTGGCTTTTTCCTTTTTTTTTTCCTTTTTTATTCTTTATTTTAATTGACAAAAATACAATTCTAGTAGATGTTTGGATGCATATTTAAAAGATAGTTTTGAATAAGTGATTATAATAATAAGTTATTTTGAATATTATAAATAATGTTTGTAATTAAAATTTGTTTTATTCTAAATTTTTGAGAATTGGTTGTAGGCAAAAGATTATTTAAAAGTAGATTTATGGGAGGATTGGTGGATATAATTTTGTATTCTCATTAATATTTGTCATTTTGTTGATTTTAATTATTTTGTTTTAAAATATTATTAACTTAAATAATGTTAAATTTTCTAATTTGTAGACGTATTTAATTATATAATATTGATCAATTGAACATCATATCTACCTATTAATTTGTTTATAAATATTTGATTATTGTTGGTTAAGTATTATTTTGATCTAACTTTTTTTTAGTATTAGTAAATGTATTTTCAAATATCTTAATCTAGGTAAATTGATAGCTATTACATTTTCAAGTCAACTTTAATGGAAACATAACTTAATTATAGTTTGTTCAAATATTTTTCTTTTTCAATTTATAATTGATGTTAGAAACTCAACCTAAAATAAAAAAACTAAGTGTTAAATAACATAAAAAATTGTTATAAATAAAATGTTCGTTAATTTAAAGTTACAATAAATGTATGGTAAAAATGATAAAGAAACGGGACAAAATATTGATTTTAATTATTAAAATATAATCAAATCATATAATAAAACTTGGCTATATATCTTGTGCATTCAAGATATATAAATACATTTATGGGTTTCTTTTACTTAGAGTATCTAAAAATTACTTTGATTTCTCAACCAATGTTTTCTCATTTCGCACCATCAAAATCAAATCAACTAAACAATATAACTTTTGCACTTCAAAAATTAGATACAGAAGTAAACTTCTCTTTTTTACTTCAACCTTGATAATGCGTATCTGTTATCTTGAGTCCTATCTCTTATCTTGAGTTTAATATGCATGCCCCTATCTTTTCTTGTGTACTTCATCTGCTTCACGAACAACACAAGGATTATTATTATTCATTATTCACAAGAAACTCACCCATCTAAATATTTCTTTTCCTTTGATTTCAAAGAACTATATGGGTTGACATTTATTCTCAAATAAAAGTGATTTAAAGAACCTTCGATTTTCAATTGATTTGGTATCTAACACCAGCGGTTATTAATTTTTAGAGCACAAGAATTGATTAGACATTTTTTGAAGTTCAAATAAACTCATAAAATGCAAAATTACAAGTTCGGGAATCTATTAAACACTTCTTTTTTTAATTCAGACATCTATAAGTCCACCAAGCATGAAAATTCAAGAGCTGAACATACCATTTCAACCATTAAATAGTTTACAAGACTACAATAAAAATAACTAGGAGAACCAAAAAAAACCACTCTCTTTTAGTTGGAGTAGACATTTTCCTAGAGAATGGGAAAAATTTTATATTCGATTACTACTAAAAAATTGAAGTATAATTTTCTAATGCAAAGAGAACCAACGTGTCCTCCTTCATTTGTCACTTCCCCATGTTTCTACTTTAATACACCATGCTCCCCTCTTTGTCCAAGTATAGCGACAAATAGTTCAAAATAAAGCCGTCGAGATCTCCACCAAGAACCGAGTCAGGATTCGAAACTTCATAATTCGTTCGAAGATCTTTCACCATTTGATAAGGCTGAAAAAAGTCAAGCAAATGAAGAATAATTGAAAAACAATATACTACAGGTGAATTGAAATTGCACTATGCTAAAAACAACTCACATGGAGCACATAACTACGAATCTGGTTTCCCCAAGTTATATCAGACAGACTCTGTGTGTGTTGTGCATTCATCTGGGCTTGTCGTGTCATCTCGAGCTGATTTAATCGAGACTGAAGTACTGCCATAGCTGAGGCCTTGTTTTGATGTTGTGATCTGTGTTATTTCCCATTCCAATAAGCAATGATCCAACAGCTAGTTTTATTCATCATATGACCAGTAACTTTTAATCTTTCTTACCTTTCATTTTGACAAGTTGCTGTAATCCCTGTGGGTATATGGACTATCCTCACGGCACTATCAGTCGTGTTAACACTTTGACCACCAGCTCCCCCAGATCGAAAGCGCTCAATTCGAAGATCCGATTCATTAATCTGTACATGAGTTGAAGCATCACCCGTGATTGGAATGACAGCTACAGCAGCAAATGAAGTGTGCCGTCTCTTGTTACTATCAAAAGGAGAGATGCGGACCAATCTGTGTACGCCCACTTCTGCTTTAGCATATCCAAAAGCATATTCACCGTCTAATTTGATGGTTGCTCTCTGGTATAACAGTATAATTCATAAGAACTTTCAAGTGTTAAGCATTATATTAGTCAGCAGGAATATGTGCATGCAGATTTAAGCTTATGCTCATCTTCGTGAAATATCATATTTAAGAAATTGACAGTTGAAGTTAGCAGAGAGTGAACCTTGATTCCTGCAATCTCACCAGGCATTTCTTCCATAATAGTAACCTTGAAACCACGTCTTTGAGCCCACATTTTGTACATATGCATGACCATTGCTGCCCAGTCCATGCTCTCAGTACCCCCAGCTCCAGCTTGAACCTGTTCTATTGAAAAATATTCAAAAGGTGGCTAGTTGTACCTCTATATTATGCAGTTAACATTTTTTTTTAAACTTGAATCCAGCAGTGAACAAGGTAACACTACATATGAGAAAATTCATACAAAAAACAAATATTAGAAGCACCAAATTAAGCTGACCTCTATATAACAAGAACAAGAATCGTTGTCCCCAGCCAACAAAGCCTCCAGCTCTTTCTCTTTTGAATTTCTTCTCATACTGAGTAGAGCATATAGTGACTCCTGCAAAAGGCCGTGCATAATACACGATCCAGGATCAAAAGAAATTAAAAGATCAATGACTTCGTAGAAAAATAGATCTAAATTCAAATTCAAAAATTAACAATCATATCACTGAGAAGAGATGACAGAATCAGATTTACACGAAGTATTTGTTAATTAAATGGGAAAGATCTAATACAAAGTAATAATAACAACGATCTTTATCAAACCAAGAACTCCCCATAAATATAAACCAAAATGGAAAACTCAATATTTTTTGCAGTATTTATTTTATAACCAGAGTGCTCATGACAAGCCTCATTAATGAGGAAGGAGATTTTTCCCCAACCATTACAATGTCAGCTTCAGTAGGCAACAAGATTTTGAGTAACTCTGATCACCAAACGTTTGGGGTTCTTACCACAGAGAGACAAGTAAGTTAACTATTTCTTTCTCATTATAAGACCATCATGTTCAGGACATTCTTATCTACTATGTACCGTTCTTGATTATGAAAAGACATAAACAACGTAATTTATTTACCTCAAATATCGAGAGGAACGGATGCACAAAACTCAACACATTCAAAAACAACAAAAACAGAAGAAAGAAGACATGCCTAGAAGATGAATTTAGAGCCCACCGATTCCAACTCTGTATCATTCTCTTCTCTGGCGAGCTTTATCATGTCGATATGCTCAAGCAATTCTCTCTCATATGAATTGATCTCTTTAATCTTACCCATAATAGAGCCATGCTCCCGACTTATCTTCCCTGCATGTGCAGGATCATCCCACAGATCAGCCTTATTCAACTCCACAGATAACAACTCCAATCTCATCGTCATCTTCTTCCACTGCAATCTCCAAATATTCATAGTCAATACAAAAATGATAATCAAAACTCTCAGGCGCGTTTGATGATGGTAAAAAACATCTTCTTTTTTTTTTTTCTTTTGGTTTTTGAAAACTAAGCTTATAAACACTTCTTCCTACCACCTACGAATTTCTTTGTTTTCTTATTAGTTTTCTTAATACTTTCAAAATCCAAGCCAAGTTCTGAAAGTTAAACCATGGTGACTGACAACAACCATTTTCTTTTTTGGAAACCAAAAACCAAATAGTTATCAAATGCTGGAAAACATCAGAGAGAGATATAAAATCATACTAACGACTGAAAACCTGTAAACGCTTCTTGATTAGATGAATGGATTGCGCAATTGCAGATGCATGGCTCCTCCAATCGCTCTCGCTTTCGTCAAGGATCGTCCATCGATTTCCAATAATTCCGTCAACTGTTAGCCCATCCGCTGTTGAGGGCTCAACCGCAACATGAGTGGAAAACAAGCGCAAGAAGCTAAAGGGGCACCCAGAAATCTTTTTAATATCAGAAATCCCACGATTGCAAAGAACATAATTTTGAGGTGCAGCTGATAAGCATTGAAGCTCTGTGCTTAGCCGGTAACTGGAGACCAATGCATCTCTGCGATTGAAATTTCGGCAAAGGGTGGAGATTCGATTGCATAATCGTTTTCTGAAAGTGAAAACAGACATTTTTCGATGTTAATTGAACGAGGAATCACACATTTCTTAACCAGACAACACAAATACTCATGGGTTTAGGGTTTGGTGATCTGTTAATATTTTTAATATTTTAATCCAGAATATATCGATACATTTCCATAGATAAAGGGTAAATTATAAATTTGGTCATATTCTTTAAAGAAAATTAGAATTTAGTTTGTATGTTAAAATTTGATCACAAACACTACATAAAGGATGATACAAAGGGATTCGAACCACTAATCGAGTGCATGTTAATACATCATTAATCTCAGCCGATCTATACTCGCTTTGGCGTATGATTTAAAAATTTAGGGTTTTGTTCTTATGGTTTAGAGAAATATAAAATTTAGTCTTGGATAAATATAAAATTTAGTCTCTATTGTTATTCCTATATCATAGGCGAATTAAGTACATAATTGTAATTTTTTACATATGAAATGATATGTTTTTGTTCAATCAATTACTCACTCTCTCATAGTTAACACATAAATAACTAAATTTTATGTTTTTTATTCACCAACAATTACGACGATATAGACTATTTTTTAGATTTTATCAAAACTTTAAAAACTAGATTCTATTTTTTCAAATTATAGAAACTAAATAAATATTTCTCCAAATCATAAAAATTAAACTCTACATTTTCCAACCAAATAAATTTTTTTTTTTTTTTTTGTTAACCATAGGTAGGTTAAAGCTGGTAGAATGCTCGCCGTGTTAGAGGTATGAGACCAATTCTTTTTATTATCTCTTTTTTATTTTGGTTTCTATGCTGCTCAACGTTTATCAAATTCGTAATATAGTATTTGGGCTTGGCAAATCTATTTGTTACGTTAACTTTTTTTTTTTTCTTTTTTTTGAATTGGTGTTTATTGTAAGATACTAAACAAAAGAAATATCAAGATTAATCGAAGATGACGTCGTTTTTAAGAACGATCATTTAATGTCATTTTCTGTTATTAATAAAATTTATTATTTTTCATAAATTTGCTTATTTAATATTCAAACGTCATTCAACTTTATCACATCAATTGGATTAACTCTTGGTTATTAACATGACCACTTCATAAGTATGTGAGACATATAAGTGGATTAGGTCCAAGTTTATAACTTAAATTGTCTAGAGTATATGAACTAAAAGCTAGAGTGTCTAAGTCCTGGAAACACTATGAGTGGGCCCACTTTGTAATTGTTGCAAACAACGTGATCCAGGTTGTTCATGGAGAGACATGTGAGTGTGGGCGCCTATGCAAAAAAGAGTTTTTTGCATATGATTGGACTAGAACTTTTATGATCGAGCTAATAATTCTGTTATAGACTCGTATCAACTACTTCACTAAGGATGGTCGTTTGTTGGTGTGATCTTAATCTTGAGTGGCCGGTTGCAAACTTGTACTTTATGAAAGCGTTGTTTGATGTGCATGGGTGAGACCAGTCAAACAATAACGGGCCAATAAGCCTTCCACGTTGGGGATTGTCGTAGTGAGTGACTGGGAACGCAACGTCATAGGAAGGAATTCATGTCTTCCCTAATATTATGAAGGATGTAGAGACTTTTCTTTGAGAACTGATTCTAGGACTTGAACAAAGAGTACATGTCTCTCATTGGCTCGAGAAGACACTGGTTTATAGTTGAATAGTTATACATATGAGTTGAAAATAATATAAATTTTGGTAATTTTTAGCTTTATTCAAGTTTCGAAAATCTCTCCAATTCAATAAAACTCGGGTAACAAAATCATATTGAGTAAACATCTTTAAACTTACAGGTGAGGTGTAATCTTATCAATTTTGTAATAGAAATATATATTCTATAGTTTATGAACACACATTTTTCAAAGTTGTTCCTAGCAGCTACCAAAGTCTATTTGGATGTTTGAGTCCATTTTCTTATTGAAAGCTTAGAATAGAAATTGATAGTTAGTAATTTTGACTGATACTTTAATTGTTGGAATTATATAGTTCCACCTAATCTGATTATTTTTTAATAATTAAAGATGTTGTTGGCCTAAACTCACCCTATGTCTTGTTTTTTATCCACAACTAAAAAAACTGGTCTAAATTGAAAAATAAATAAAATAAATACTGTTTATTTTGTTCACAATTTTTTAGTTGTTGAGTTGGCGTAACTTCCAACTGCCATAGCCTTCATTTGAAATAAATAAAGTTATATATAAATATTATTATGTCCTTTGTTAATTTTGTCAAAACTCGGATGGCTTCCCCATTCAACTTCTCCCCGAACGTCTTTGTTCTTGTTCTTGTTTTTGTTCTTGCTCTTCCTCCCTCGCTCTACTTCCCGTTAGGTCCTCGTGTTGTTCGTGAACCTATTCCGGCATATGATTTTCATCATTTGAAATTAATTAAGACGATTGATTCACATTGATGACATGAGTTTTTTTGGTGTGACAGTTTTTGGTGAGGAGATTCAAGGACAAGAGGTGGTGGAAGCCTTGAAATGTTTTGACAATAACTTTGTGTGTTTTCATATCTATCCCTTTTAATTTGTTTTGTTTATATATAGTTTTTAAAATGATTTTGTTTAGTGAATGATGATTTAATTTGTTATAGATATACAATGGGTGTGAAAGTGCATATAGGTTGAACCCAAGTGGAAGTTTGAATGTCCCTCCTGAAGCTGCTAATCTCTTTTGCAATGGACCTTGCTTGATCGAAACACAACTTGTACTCAATTGCCTCAACTCTGCATTTCAAAAGTTGTTGTTTTACAACAAAGCAAGCGTGCAAAACTTCCAAAACGCCCTTCGCATCGGTTGCAGTTACTCAAGCCAAAGAGGGAACTTCAATCCAGCACTGTTTATGCAAGGAGATCAATTCAGCAAAGCTCACAGTACCTTCAAAAAATGGATCACATTGTATCATCTTCTTTTTCTTCTAATTGGGTCTTGTTTAATCATCTTATAATATATCTTTCAAATATATTCTGAATGTATTAGATCTCCTCTTATAATATATATATCTTTCAATTTTTTAGTTTTTAACCCTACCAAGTACAAACTTCGTTCAGAATAAATTCGTTATGTAATTATGTATATGCAGACTGTAGCTAGGTTCATGATATTATTAATTAGGTCAATCATTTAAAATTTAATTATGTCCATCTTTGTGATAGAAAAATAATCCTTAATCATTCAAATTTTGATATATTTGAAAAGGATGATTTCTTTCTTCTAATCTGTACGTAACACATTCAATTTGGATATATTAGTCAATATTAACGATGGGTAACAATTTGATATATATATATATATATATATATATTTTTTTTTTTTTTTTTTTTTTTTTTTTTGAAATTTAAACTTACCATTACTATTCTAGTATAATTTTCACTATTTTGAGAGTTCCATTTTACTTTGTGTTTTTAAAAATCAAACCAAAATTTAAATACTAACAAAAAAAACTTTCAATTTTGATTTATGAAATTTGGTTAAAATTCAAAATCTTAAGAAAAATAAAACGTAGATAGAGAATTTGAAAATGAAACATTTGTAGAAAAAAGCTTATATTTCAAAAACCCAAAATGAAGGTTTCATTTGATAACCTTTTGATTTTTAGTTTTTCGTTTAAGAAATTTAAACTTGTTTTTTTCTAAATTTTTTACATAAATTTCATTTTCTCTTAACTAAGCATATGAATTCTAACCAAAACAATATTTGCCAGCTACTTTTTTTTAGTTTTCAATTGGTTTGATTTTTAAAAACACACATAAGAGGTAGATATCAAAGTTATGAACACTATGTATTAGAGTAATAGGCTAAAATTTCAAAAACCAAAAATAAAAAGTTTAAAAAGTTATCAAAGAGGCCTAAATGTTATTATATAAGGTCTTAATGAATAAAATAATATTGTTTAGGAGTGTTCATACATTCCCCGAAAATTGATTAAGTGAGGGAATTTAGTACAGATTTTCAAGTATATATCATCAGGTTAGAAAAATAGGTAACCAAAAAAATAGTATATAAACATATAAATTAAAAAATAATATATAATATAAACCTAAAATAATAAATATTTCAAAATAGTAATAAATAAAATGTACAAAAGATTTGAACATGCAACCATGTAACAAATTTTGGTATTTAATTAATCAGGACACCAACAAGCCTTAACCGCTTCTTGTAAATGTGGATTAGAATTCAAAAAAAAAAAAAAAAGAAACATAACACCAAAAACTACTAAAATAGTTTCACTTTTTCACACCATTTAAAAAACATTCTTTTTCTTTTCAAGAACAACAAACGAAAACCATAGTCAAAAAAAACAAAAACAATAGTCAAATAATAATAATAATAATAATAATAAAACAAAACAAAAATAAGAATACCAAACAAACCTTTAATGATTATCAGACGGGGCTCATTGAACCAGATAGTATTGTAACAAAATTTGTTTCAAAGGTCTAAGTTCAACCTCCAACTCCATAATTGTTAAGACTTTTTCTATTAAAAAACGTTACATTATCTTAGAAAGATATGAACACGTATACATAAATTAGTTCATTCTTGAGAAATAATCTGCAAACCATTTTGGCCAACAAACTTCTGCACTAATTTATCTGGTTCCTAACTCAGTTAATAGGTCTAATTAAAATAAAAATGATTTCATAGAAGTTAAAACTTAATCTATGCATTAGAAATCACTAACCAATTGAGAGGACGATTGGATTTGAAAGAGAAGAAGAGAAAACTTAAATTATTTTTAGTACATTTCTAAACAACTTCTCATCGAATCTCAAATTAAACTTTATATAAAATTTCATTTAAAATAAATATTTCTTCTCTTTAACACTAATCTCAAAAGACTTTCACAATCTTTCTCTAAAATGTCAATTATCGAACAAGTACTTCAAATTCTCAAATCATTCTTTTTTTTCTTTTTTTTTTTTTATCTTCTCTCTACTTCCTCTCCTCTCATGAGAGACCAAAATCCAATCACCCATGAATAGGCAGCAATTAACAAAACTAATATGCTAGACTAAATTTAAGAATATTAAACGCTGCCAAAAGATTTTGCAAAACTACATAAACTAAACTGAAACTCTTGAAAAAAAAATAAATAAATATATATATATATATATATATATAATAAATTAATATAGACTACAATACAAGGACTACAATTTTAACTCTACAAAATAAAAGGCACTTAAAATGAGAAATGGGATTTTTGATATAAACTGTTCTAAAGAAATAAATTCATTGACCCTGCTACATTTAGAAAACAAAATTTTAGATAAATAACTACCATGAGCTAAGCCAATTCATAGAGGTGAAATGAGAAACATGATGTTGCTCAGCTCTGTGCATGGAACTTTTTGCCCCATTAAAGAGTGAGAGAGAGAGAGTATGAGAAAAGAAAAGATGCAGAAAGGACTTTAAGGGACTAAGGTAGGTGGGCATATTCAGAGAGTACCTATTAACAATAAAATGAGTGGGACCTTTAGCCCTTAGATTTTGACCAATCAACATCAGACTCATTGCTCTTCACTAACATGTCTGATTCATTTCAACCAAAACCCCCAACCCCTCAGGCCAATAATGCACCTAGCTAGGACCACTGTTTTAACTCCTAGTGCATGTTTTGCTAGGCTGGAAGTGAAGAAAAAGGACATGGAGCGAAAAGAAGTAAAATATGAATAAATTAGTGATCAATCAAATGTAATTAGATGCCCAGAAAGGATTCCCTAAAATTTCCTTCCCATCCCTTCTTTGATCGAAGCTCTTAGGACTGCTTATGCTTGGGAAACTACTGGAGCTTATGAAATAGAAAGTGCTGGACCTGCTATTATTACATCAAGAATGTCCTTAAATGAGTTGCAAAAACTTCAAAAGTATATGTAACCTTCATTTGATCCATGCATTTATATGATTTCAAAACAAAATATAACCTTACCTAAAAGAATCTCACTTTATTTTCGATACGAATCAAACTCATGAATCATATACCCCCTAAGCTTTCTAAGATAGGATAGTATTTTCAATCAAGAGAAAGAACCATGAGGAATTATAGTCTAGTAATGATGAGGGTCTTCAAAAACCTAGAAATTGACCTATGGCTCGGACATTCACCAATATCAAAGAAAAATTATAATCAAGAGAGGGAAAATAAAAGAGAGAAGCTCATAGTAGACAACTTTTTTGTTCTATCTTTGAACAGTAAAATGTTTGTTATCTTAAAATAAGAGGTTACCAAGATTCAAGCTGATGACTTCAATAATATGTATAGTCACATGTTAGACCAATTCGCATGAATTTCCAAATATGTAGAAGTGTTAGCAAATAATGATTTAAGCATCACATGAAGAAGACTGACAGGAAAGAGATGGAACCTTAAGAGAAGCTGCCAATTCAATAATAGCCAAAAGCAGTAGACAAATTTTGTTGGTTTGGTTTCACGAAAAAGTATACAAATAATTTGACTTGTGTCGTTATCTGAAACTGCTTTATACATCAATGTCCAGAAAGAGAGACAAATATCCATATTCATATTACGACCTACCCACCTCCATAAAAACCTCTTTCAAATAAATGAAGCCATGAATTATTAAACATCTTTTTTTATACATAAGCTTTTGAGTATGCTACTTAATCTTTTGATTTAGCATTAAATAAGAAATGCATTGTAGCCATTAAAACTAGTAGGCTCATTTTTTCTACAGTCGTCTAACCAATGGATTTCTAAGGGTTGGAAGGTGTGACAGGTAAGTTATTGAGTTTCCAAATAAGTTTAAGCCCTTGTTAAATGATTGATGAAAAGTTAACAACAAAGACAAAAATAGGCTTTTATACAAAGATTAAAAATTAAAAAGTTCAGGAAGGTAAATGATTGCTTTTATAAAAATAACTATAGAGTCCTACTAATCTTAACCTTAATGCTACTATAAAGCTATTCTTAAAACAAGTTTTGAAGACAAAAGTCGAAAGTTGATTTTTAGAACACCACCCAACCAAAATGGTCTCTCCAATCAACTCTTGTTTTTCAGTCATCCCAGCAATTGACATGATTCATAGTGTGCATATCAATAAGATTTGATGCAACAAAAGAAAAGTGGTCACAATGCTTAATTGTGTCATCTTCCTGCAGCTAATGACAAGCATGGCCCTACGGCCTTGCTTATCTGAACGAGAATTCTATAGCATGAACACAAAACCAATAATTAACAGTGACATCAGCTTAAAATCTCAATGGAATTAATTCAACATCAACCCTTCTCTTGTTGAAGGGAGTACAGAAAAAGAGAGAATCATGCAGGAAGAACTAATTCATATTTCTTAGGGATAAATTTACAGAGCCACCATATTGGGGCAAAAACTGGGGGTCAAGAGTAGGATCCTCACCATTCAAACAGCCTATTCTTTCACACTAAAATGGACAAGAAGACGTTATTTTATAGATGAACCTAAACAAGTGGGTTAAAGAAACCAATCATCAGAACAATCAATATAGCTTAGAAGAGGATTTTACCTGGAAGAGACAGAATTCAAAGCTTTGGCAAATCCATTCACAGCTCCATATCCCTTCGAGCTGAATCCCAAGCAGCCAAGCAATCCCTGCCTGTAAGGCAAATAAGTCTTCTTCTTCATCTCCTCTGAATGAGCTCTGTTAGCAGTGTAATGACGCTCATGTGGAGATAGTGGAACTCTCCTCTTTCCAACTCCATTTGCAGGCTTTCCGATCCCATCTTTCTTTGCTGCAACTGTTCCTTTTGCCTTCTTCCCTTCTGAAGATCTACCCATCAATGGATTCATGAACTTTTGCTTAGCAACGCCAGGGTTTGCGCCTCCTGATTTCTTCTCTTTCACGGGAACAAATGATATGTTAGACCAGAAATTGTTGTTGCTTCTTCCTTCGCTTTTACTTCTGTACAGAAAATCCTTCAGAAAAACCCATCTCTTTGAGCTCCTTCCTGCCGAAGATGATCTCGAAGATGAAGCAGAAATCGAAGGAGTACTTGACTCAGAATTGGAAGCGGTTGCTTCAAGCTTCTCGATTACTTCACTTCCTTCACAATTTTCCTTCTCTGTTACAGAGCATTCTACATTGATTTCGACTCCATTCTCGCTCTCCGTCCACTCAATCTGCGAGTTTCTCAACGGCGACATGGATCTAGTTCTCCGACGCTGCAATTTATCCCTCAGCCTCAGATCTCTCCCTCTGACGAACTCAATGATTCCGTCCACTTCTTCGTCCCCAACCTCCAAGTCCTGCAATGGCGCCAACGGAAACTCCAAGTGCGTCGAGAGCTTCATCGGACGGATCTTCCCGTCGTGAAACAACTCATCGGCGGAGCTCATCGACGCCGTGGAACTCAAACCGCCATTGGACCCAAACCTAGCGGAGAAATCGAACTCGAACGAAAAAGAATGATTATCAATGGAAGAAGAAGAGGAGTAAGAGGGAGGGTTTTTGGTGATGGCGAAATGCATAGGGCTGGCCGGAGCACTGTAAAAGAAGCCGGAAACAGGGCCGCGGCCGGGGCTGGAATGAGCACTGACGTAAGGAGTGGAGCAAGCACTATCGAAATGTTCGCAGAAGAAGTCGGTGTCGGTGGAATCGAGAGAATCGCCATTGATGGGGCTTGGAAGCTCTGTTTGAGTGTCCGCAATGGTAGATTGGGATTCCATGATCTTGAAGGAACAAAAATGGAAGGTCTCAACTAATTAATAGAAGAAAAAAAACTATGCCCCAAAATTTGAAAATAATAATAAATAATAAATATTTATTTCTAAAATCTGGTGAAATTTAATTGAACTTTATGACAACCATAAATGTTTAGTAGCAATCCAATATGTGAGTCCCGCAGTCGCCTCCTCTAAAATATGCGCCAACATAGAGTTTGTTGGAGACGGACTTGTATTTAAAAACATATACATAATAAATATTTAGTTGTACAAATTTTAAAAAGTTATAAATTTCATTTAATGTTGCTATATTTGAAGGCGTAAGAGTTTATCTATCACTAATTATTTTGTATTTTGATGTAATCTAAAAAAGGAAAATAATAATAATAATAATAATAATAATTTCACTTTATTGTGACGTCAGAGCAGCAATTGTTCTTCTGCCATCCCCCAATGGTATCACGTGGCATGTTCCCATCCCCCATACTATTTGGGTTTTTATAATATACATTTTTTCTACTTTAACTTTTTTGCACACCATTTCTCAATACCTAACACTATCATACTTAAATTTAATTTTTGTCTTATCCTATTTCAATTAAATTCAACTCTATTCTCTTTATTCAATTTGAGTTGCTATTTTTTGTTCTAAATTATGTAGAAGCGTCACTTAGTTTTATTTATTACCTCATAAATACTAATTTTTATATTATTTTATTTTTTTTAAATTTAGTCAAGGTTTGGAAGACAAAAAAACTTTCCATTTTTTTAATTTAATTAAGAATTAAAATACTAAAATATTTGAAAACTGAAATACATTCTAGAAAATGCCCAGAAACAAAACTCAATTTATGTTTTATTTTTAATGGACAACCATTACCAATAAATTTAGTAATAATTAGGTTTTAGGTTCTAATTCTTCTCATTATAAATATTGTTCAAGAAAATAAAAATATTCCATCCTCCATTTTTCTGTTCAAAATTTAACGGGTTTTTGAAAAACTACCCAAAAAAATTATATTTTTAATTTGTAAGCTTGAAGTTTAGTTTTAGTTTGATTCATACAATTTTAAAACGAACATGACAGTTTAATAATGGTCACTTTTAGTAATTATGTTTCAAAATTTAACATTTTTATTCATAATATTTGAATAACGTTACTTTTAGTTTTTGTGTATTTTATAATTTACTTGTATACATGTTTTATTTTTAAAATTAAATTTACGTAAAAAATAAAACAATCATTTTTATTAATATGTTAATATATAAATTATTCTATCATTTTAGTCAACATTATTAGATTATATAATTAACGTTATCTATCAAAATTAAACATCATGTAAGAGTACAATTTCAATTTTGAATCATAACGATTAAATACAAATTAGACCTCAAAAGCAAGACTAAACAAATAAAGAAAAAAGAAAATATTTTTATAAATTTTATTTGATCTTATTTGTGTGTGTAATTTGCCCAAAGCATATTTTTTTAATATTTTTATCCCGATATAATTTGTATTTTGCACATATGTTATGAAATTGAATAATTTTACAAATGATATTTCAATAATACACAATTCTAGTTATTGAGATAGCAAAATCATTAGACGTATAAAGTAATATTTACTATATTAGTTTTAAATTGTAATATATTGATAAATTGATTATTGTACTTTTCATGTAAATTTATTTTTTTTATGGTTAAAAAAGTCAATATAAAATAAACTAAAAAACACACAAGTACTAAAAGTGACTTATTGAAATGTCGAGCGTGCTCAATTTTGAAAATAAGGATAACACTAAAACTAGTCATCAACCTTATGGACTAAAAATGAATATTTTCAGAAATTATAAAGAGGCAAACATCATTTATTTTATTTTACTTTTTAACAAAAATAAAATTCATAACTAAACACCGTCAATATTACAACCTATCCTCTCGACTCCCCCCACCCCCTCATGATCCCAAGCCACGAGTAGGAAGGTGATCAATTATATATGATTGAAATCAATACCTTAAAGAGTTTGGAATATAAAATATTTTGTCAAATGCAAGACAAACACCGTTAAAACCTCAAATGTAGACTTTTAATGCACTTAAGTAAAGATTACTTAAGTGCGAGATCCCATAAAATATTAATTTAAAATATACAAACTTGAAATTGTAATTGTAATATTGTGGATTTACTTATAATGTAATTTAGAAATTTCAAAGCCATTGGATTCCATCTACCATTCAGTTATTTTCGAAGATTACAAGATATAGGTGTAGATCTCCTCTAATTGCTGTAGAACAAAAAAAAAAACATATTCGTTAATGTTATATGAATAGTCCTTACATTACAAAAGTATTATCTGATTAAACCGTGAACTATAAAGGTTAATGAAAAATCTAATAATGAATGAGTTGAACATTTTTTATTATGTTTAATTAAAAAAAATTTAAAACTACTTTATAATCAAGAAATTACATAGAAAAATGAATTATAAAAACGTTAAAGTATAACATCCAAAAGATATATATATATATATATATTTATTTATTTATTTATATGAAGCACAAAAGATATTCACTTAACTTTTAGTCTACATTTCCTTTTGATATATTTTCCCT
>JBBMEG010000009.1:223340-235465 GCA_037832605.1 Cyclanthera cordifolia | reverse complement strand
AAAAAAATAGTCTACGCTAGACTTTCTTTTATCTTTCTAATATATGATATTTTAGACTCTTTAAAGATGACGTCCCTTTAAATTCAGTTAATTAAAATTAAAACCCTTCATGTTGGTACTAGGCAAAATAGGAATATTCGAATGGCCTCCAGCTGGTCAAATGGGCTAACAACTCACACTAATTCTTGGCCCAATGGGCTGAATTATAGATCCAATTTCAACATGGCTTCTCGGCCCAATTCATTTCAGAATTTTCAGCCCAATTAAACCTGCAGTTAACAAAAACGGCAAAATTCGTGATTTTGATATAGTCGTTAGAAACTTATCTAAGAAAGTATTGTTCTCTTCTTGAATGCTTCCTTGCTTGTTGGATGCGGAAGTTGTTGAGGCTTTGGCGATCCGTGATGGAATTGAGACGGCTGTCGAGTTGTACTTTTGGAACGTTGAAATTGAAACTATTGTTGCCTGTATTGATTCAATGGCGAACGATTCGTAGATTCGAGGTGGATTTTATTGTGGATGATATTCTTTTACGGACATTTTTTTTTAAGGTTGATGTTCTTCACGTGGTGTGGGAGAGATGCCAATTCTCTAGCCCATAGTCTTGCTCCATTGGCAGCGCTGAAGAATCTTTCTTAACAATGAATGAAAGATGTTCTAGATGAGAGGTTCGTGCGATTTATTTTAATAATTTATCCAAATTATCATTCTCTTGTGTGAGGCTGGTACTACTATTATGTAATTCTTTTGTTTGCTATCAAAAAAAAAAAAAAAAAAATTTACATACAATCAGTCTAATAATATACATGATTACTTAATACAATTAAATACTTAATTGTTTATTATTAATAAATAAGTAAATAAATAAAAGAGTGACTTATGGTTATTGTCTAAATAGAGATTGTATCCTATGAAATGAGAAAACGCTGTGAATTACATCGCCTATTCTCTAAGTGAGATAATATATTAATTAATATAATACTCTATTTTATTATCTGTTTATAATACTCTGGGTGTTTGTTTGTAGAACTGTAGAGTGTTTATTTTGAGTGATTAGAAATGAGAGATTATTTTGAGTGATTATAAAGAAGAAATTGTAATAATAGCTCGTTTGTATAAGATTTTTAAAGAGTGATTATAAAAATTCGTTTATAAAATCCTCGTAACAAACAACCTCTGAATGAGATATATTTGTGTAAAAATCCATTTTTCAACCCAAAAGAGAGATATTATATTAATTAATAGCTTCTACTGAAAATCAAACCACATAAACCTCTCATTACCCTATTCAAAACTCAAGATGATTAAAAAAAAAAAAAAAAAAAAAAAAAACAACCCATATAATATATGGTTTTTTTTTTTTTTTTTTTGACATATATAATATATGAGATTCTCATCCAAAAGTGAGAACAGAAAATTATTACAAACATATAAGAGAAGGGTTCATTTGCAAGAATATGACTCCAAAATTAACCCTAATTAAAACATTTAAACAAAAATATAAGATCATATAACAACCCCTTGCTCCTCCCCATGGATGTTCCTCAACAAAATCAAAGTCTCCACAGAGTAAAAAAAAGGACAAATTTTTAAGCCCCAAATTAAACATAGAATCCGAATCAGAATCAGAATCCGAATCCGAAACCCACTTAACAAAAAGAGAAGATGATGACGACGACGATGATGATAATAATAATAATTCAAGTGAGAATTACTCATCTTCCATGGCAAATTCCTCAACCTTATCTTCATGATTGTTGAGGCTGATCTCAATATTATTAAAACATTTATTGTTATTATTATTATTATTATGCTCACCAACATTTTGATCATTATGGCCATTTTGATTGCGATCGTTGTCGTGTTCGAGTCTCGTCTTTTTTCGTGCAATTATTACGGAGTTTATCACTTCGTCGGTTGGATGAAACACGGACAGAACTTCAAACCCTACCAAATCACAATCTTCAACCACAGGATAAAGAAAAGCTCTTCCTCCATGAGCACTTCTCACCATCAAATAAGCATTTTCCGACATGAACTCAGACAAATGCTCAATCAC
The DNA here is from genome assembly GCA_037832605.1 of Cyclanthera cordifolia. Classification (NCBI taxonomy): domain Eukaryota; kingdom Viridiplantae; phylum Streptophyta; class Magnoliopsida; order Cucurbitales; family Cucurbitaceae; genus Cyclanthera; species Cyclanthera cordifolia. The sequence goes on along the minus strand of JBBMEG010000009.1, from coordinate 233,406 downwards.
TCTCAACTTCTCCTCTTTATCCATTCCTACTAGGGCTGCCAAAAACACAACCTCGTACTGCTTCAGCTCTTCCGTCACTTTCATTATGTCGCACGTGTGAAACACCATCCTCGTCTTTAGATCCGGATCGAGCGATACCAATTTCGACGCCTGCAGGCAAGGAAGCAAATATGAAATTTTTAGTTTAGTACTTTTACGGTAGCTAATTATCAATATTGATTTCGAAAAAGATCATTAAATCATCAATAATCAACTAAAAAATTCTAGCGAATGAAAATTTCACTAAACCGTAAATACGAATCGACACCTTATATTTTCTTCGGCAATTATAACCCGAGAAACCAAAGCCAGAGAGTTCAAAATCAAAACAAAGACTCAATAGCCAGTTATCATTATCAACTCTATTATTTGATAGCCGAAAATCGGATTCACTCGTGTGTAAACAACCATTTGATTTAATAGTTGACTCACATAACTGGGAAAAAAAACTTCAAAGATTTTACAATTAAACACACTCAGAGAATTTCAAATCCTAAGACCTTCAAGAGATCTTAAAAACTCCGAACCTCTATCAACGAGACAAAAAGTTGAAACTCCAAACAAAGACTCACTAGCCAATTATCACTATCAATTCTTTTCTATCTTAGCTAATTACCATTTGATTTAATAGGCAAATTAGAGATAATTAAGCGCACTCAGGCAATTTCAAACCCTAAGATCTTTAACAAGAATACAAATTCAAAAAAAATTCAAATATTAATTTTCGATACCACGTTAAATCACCACTCAACTCAAAACTTTAGAAACAAATACACCAAAAAAACCCTATTTTTCTCGGGTGGACGCACGACATGATCACCTGAGAATTAGCATGGGGATCGAGATCGTAATTATGGAAGGCAGAGGAGGTAAGGTGGCGAGTGGCGAGGACGATGGAGGTGAGAGGGAGAGGGCCAGAGCCAACGAAGGCGACGGAGGACGGGAGAACATCGTCGGGGGCGCAATAGTAGCGGCGGAGAATAGAGAACTCGAGTAGGGTAAGTTTAAGGTAGTTGGAGAAGTAAGGGAAGAGATGAAGATTGTGAAGAGGGGATTGAAATTGAGCCAAGAGGTCAGAGAAATGAGACTCCAAAAGTGACTCAGCTTGTGAACAAAGGCGAATGAGATTTGATCTCATCACTTGAATTGGCTCACAAAATGAATTGACGTTGAAATTAGGGCTGGTTTGTTGCATGCACGTGTGAACAAGCTCCGTGAAGAGAGTGTCGACATGGTTACATGGTTTTAGGGTTTCAAGACTACTGATTTTATCATACAATTCGCTGATTTTGTGGATTAGAGCTTCTTCTTCACAAACCATGTCGACACTATGACACAAACAGACAGACAAAAGAGAAAAAAGAGGCTTTTTTTTTTTTTTTTTTTTTTTTTGAGGGGTTGTTGTTTGGAAATGGTGGTAATGGCCCTTGTGGGTTTCAATGGGATGGCTTTATTTATTGACATTTGAGCCAAAGTTCTTATGTGGGGTCCAATTGTATGGTTGGTTGGTCATGTTTCTTTTAAGAATATAGTTCAATAATTATAAAAATGTAATATATATCAAGGAAAACTTGTCTTCTTAAGTGATGTGGTATAATATGGTGTCACAAATTATTTTTTTTAATATTTATTGATAAAAGAAATTTGTAGCATTAAATGGTGTCACGAAAATTTGCCTCTTTAGTTAAAACGAATTTTACTCGTATATATTAATATCTAATAAGTCATAAATTTGAATATTTTTTATTCTTATTATTTTGGAACTAAAATAATAAAGGACGACATCGAAAATAAAAGAGGGAATGTTCGATTAGCAACAAAAAAGTTGAGCAATCAAAATAGGTTTTATATTAAAAATAATATGAGATTCAAAATGGTTAGTTCTATCCATTTTATTTTCTTAGGTTTTAAATGAAATTTATGGATCCAAATATCTATTTAATATTTTTATACCGTATGCCAAAATGAGCATAACTTAGCTGGTGTATTAACATAACAAGATCTATTATTTTTCTCAGGTGATTAAAAAAATTCTTATACCATATTAGAAAATGTGTTCTTTCGTATCAAAATCAATTAACAATAAAGAAAATAATCGTAAAAATCTTCGATATACTCTGTAAGAAAATATAAAAAATTCATACCATAAAAGATTCAAGTATAATCATGCCATGAAGCCTAAATACCATATATGTAACTTTTGTAATTTATTCATTTTTAACAAAAGTAATTAAAATTCTATTCTCAAAAAAAAGAAACAAAAAGTAATTAAATTTAATGAGTCAAAATTAGAAAGAAAATTAATAATTTCTCACCAATGATAGTGGATGTGTGGATTTTAGCCATAATGTGAAGGCTCTTACGATTAAGTAAGAAAGTTAATTTTTCGATTGTTAACCATAATGTGAAGGCTCTCAATTTTTTTTTTTTTTTTTTAAGTATTAAAATACAAAAATACAAAAAAAATAAAATAAAATAAATATATATGTGTGTATATATATATATATGGTTAACTTGTGACATTATTTGTTGCATATTTGCTAATTGTCAATTCACTTTTAGGTGAAATCTGATACGATTTAATATAATTAAAGATGGTCTTCTAAACTGTGTGTGTTGAAGTTGATAAGATGTTAGAGACATGAACAATGAAGGAAATGGCATTTAGAATCAATTTGAGTGCAGGCACTAATCTGAATTGTGTGTGTCACAATTTGACATTATATTAATGCTATATAATGTAAGAATGACCTCATTCTATATCCTAATCAACACCATTTTTAATTTCTAGCTTCATTTCTTTTTTCAAGTATATATAAATAGATTTTAAGTATTTATAATCTAACTAAAGTCAAAAAAAAAAAAAAAAATATATATATATATAGTTTTTATAATTTCATGAGTACATGTATAAGTTACATATGAATATGAGAATATTTTTTAGATTACAATAAATGGAGATAAAAGGATTCAAACTCGTGACTTTATGGTACTTGCGCATTCACTGATGTCATTGAACTACTGCTATTTTGAATATGTATTTGGTAATATGAAAGACAAAAGGTAATCAATTGTTATTAGTTGTGTTTGAAATCAAATAATAGTGCCATAATTTATTTATTAAAAACTATAATTTATTTATTTTTAAATAATATTTAAAAAATATCAACCTTTGTGTGTCAGTAAAGTCGTTGTTTATTATTTTTATTATTATTTTGTTGGATACATTAACCTCTATTAGATCTGTGGTTAGAGTTCAACTTCCAAATTTATAACTTAAAAAAATTTGTTGTTATTTAAAAAAAAAAATCCTTTTAATTAGCAATGACTATTAATGTTTTTATTTTAAAATATTTTTTGAGTATTGAATTCTCATAAAAAAAAAAAAAGAAAATTTGATGTGGATAGCACATCTAGTAAGAGAGATTATAATTATAGAACAGACTTATCAAAAATTTATTATAGTAAATTTTTTAATTTTTTATAGATACTAAAACAAACTTAATTTTTAAAAAACTAATAATAATAAAAAAAAAATCTTTAGATTAAATTATTTTGGTAGTCTGTTTTAATTATATTTTTTTAAATTCAAAATTAAACTTAATTTTCATATTTCTGTTTTTTTATCATCTTTTGATTGAAGACTACTTTTTACCTGATTAAATACTATTAGTAAAATTGATCGAAGACTATATACTTATGAAAAAATATTTGTAGTACTAATTGAAGACTGTTTGTGATATTGATTGAAAATTATATGTAAGAGAGGAGACCACAAATTCTACCTAGAGAGCTCTACTACTTTCAAATAAATTGTACCGATTTTGAAGATCAAACTTGTGACGCTGGTACTGAATTGAAATAACATCGAACAATGCAACCATCACCGACCCTTCGATCCTATATAAATAAAAGAATTTAAAAGCTAATAAAACAGCGGGTTAATTTAATTAATGTTTTAGAAATTAAAATACATGTAGTAACTCTCCCTTTTTCTGTTTGAATTAAAAAAAATTAAAAAAAAAAAGCTTTTATTTGAGAATATTAAAAAACAATTTGTAAAACCGTAATTTGTTCTGTGATTTCTTGGCCATTCTTTTATATTCTTGTTTTTATAATATGATACAAAGGGAGTATGTTCCCTAATTCAAGTAGTACTAGTTGCAATTTTGCATATGTTCTACCTATCAATACATATATCCATATATATATTTCTAAAAAACAAAAGACAAGTTATATATAGTTTCTATTTCAAATAAATAATGTCGATAAATTAAGTGATGGCATATGATGGTTTTCTTATTCTCTTTTGAGTTTCACATCTCGTTAAAATGGCTCCTATTACATTAAAATCGATTTCTGTTATTCAAATGAAGTACAAATAGTTGTGGAACATAAGATTAATACATTGTGTTGATATGCTAGAATTCGAATGGTAGGATTAATTGTAAAATTTCTATTTATTAGGAATGAAATTAAAGATTCTACAAGATATAAAGGTGAGCTAACATGGGTGGTTCTTACCACCTTCCCTATATTGCTCAAGTCAATATCAAATTTAAAGATGTTTAGAAGTGATATAGTAGAATCGATATTTGGATGTGAACAAAATTTGTAAACTTCCTAGGTAAATACCTTATAATACGTTTTACCAATCATACGTCACGTAAAACCTTGTCAATCTCCTAGTAAATCTAATACTAAATTGTTTTTATGCCAGACATGCAAATCCAATATCAAAGAATGTGACATAAAATATCTTTCATAACAGGTTACTTTTCATGAACTGACGATCCGTCATTAAAAGCGCATGCATGTCATTGAAAGTACCAGACATAAAAGGGCCTTCGACATGCATTGAAACTTGTCCGGACACTAAAAATCTTCTCATCATCAAGCAAAATTGCATCATTTCCATTACACCTTATCAAATTATATTCATTCACATCATTGTAACACCAAATCTTTAAAACCTAAAAACGATATGAATCGCTGCACTCTTGACTAAATATAACTGCGTCAATCTTTTCCGTGATCAAATTAATAAAAAATAAATGCAGAAATTAAGTGAAGATAAGAAAATCCTTTATGGGGAATTTGCCCCACTTTCATTGATGCATACTTCTCAAATTGTTCCCAACGAAAAAGGTTTTTATTTTTCGAAATAACCAAAAGGTCAATTAATAAGTGTTTCCCAATGCGACTACTCGACGTTGAATTTCAAGATTCCTTTTTTAAAAAGCATGCTACATTTTACATATTTCTACAATTATATTAATTATTTTTTATTTTTTAAAAATTAAGCTAGTTCCAATACTTTTTTTATTACTTTTAATTGCTAATTTATGTACCTAGTTTTAAAAATGATCAGTGAAGAGTTGATTTTATTGTTTTGGAAGTAATACAATTCAACACCATGATCACTGAATCTAATCTTCTTTAATTATTATAAAAGTTTGGCAATTATTTTTAATACAATTTCAAGGTTTGAATTATTTAAAGTGTGGCCAAGGTAAGCATAGCTGTCCCCTTTTGTATCACCCTTTACCTAGGATTTGTGGTTGCCTTAATGACTCAATACCTATGTATAGGCATTCATCTCATCTACATCGAGCTTTGATATCATATTAGATAGTGTGAGCATCCACCTTAAAATCAATTGGTAATGAGAGAAATAATCAACATATTATATAAATATGTTCTAAAAATTCTTACCAGTGTTGGATAAGTGCTACAAGGTGAGTATCTATTTTGACTTGCTGGGCTATCAATGTGGGATATCGTATTAAAGTGTGAACATTCATTTCAAAACCATTAACAATAAAAACAATAACCCATATATCATATTAATATGTCGAAGAATCCACATCTTCTTAATGTGAGACAAATGACACAAGGTGAATATCTCCAAAATGTCGTCAGCTTTAAAACAAAACTAATATCCCACAAAAGTGGACTTGTAGAGAATTCAAAACCATTTTTTTTATTCAAAATTCTTCCCTTTAAACAAAGAGAATAATTCACTTCATAATTATTATAATTACAAATGGTTATAACTTTTTTTTTCTTTTGGTAATATTCTTACAATTGGAAAATTCATGGAGCAGTGAGCATATCTTATATATTCTTTTTGAAAAAACCAAATCATTTTTCTTTTCAACAAAGGAGAGAATTTTATGATATTGATATGCCTTTTATTTATTTATTTATTATTATTATTTTTATTTATTTTTTTTTTTTTGTTGCAAAAGCAATCAATAGCATATTTGTTGGCTATAAATGAAGTCAAAACTTCACCCACAGTGAAGCCACCTCAACATAAAGCATTGCATTGATTGGACAATAAATTTATATACAATCCAAAATGTGTCCTTCCATTCAATGTGCCCTTTTTTATTATTATTATTATTATTTAATAATGTGTTCTTCATTTTTAATGGAAGACTTATTTTTGGTTATTTTGTAATGGAAAGAAAAGAGAATATTGCTAAAAGAGAATTCAAAACTATTTGAATATCAATACTTTAATCTAAAAGTTGAAATTTTCAAAGTTCTTTCTTCTTTGTATGAACCATTTATGTCATCTTTATACTTGATGGTTGACCTCTTTTCTTTGCTATCTCTCTACCTTATATCTTACATTATTATAATGTACAAAAATGTGATTTTTATTAATATTTTTATAATTAAAGAAATAATTGTTGTTTAACTGATTTAAAAAAAAAAAAAAAAAAAAATCAACCAACATTTTCACAAAAGATTTTTCTATGCATAAAAAGAAAAATTAAACACTATTAAGTGTATATGCATAGTTTAATTTGTCCCCTTCATTTGTAATAAGGTATGATTTTGTTGATATATTTTAAAATAACTAATCTATAAATATTATTAACGAGCGCTTTTTAATACTTTGACAACTGATATATAATCTAGATTCAAAGTTTAAGCTACTAATACAATATAATTATTTAGTAATTTCTTATTAAGAACTAACTAATCAAATTTCATATATCAATTTATGTCATCTATCAATATGATTGATGAGAAATTGTTTGATATTAATTCAGTTCAACATCAGCGACACTGATTCGATCTTGGTATTCGGTATTTGTTTTTCAATTTATTTGATACTCATAGTGTTCTCTAGGGCTTGTGGTCCCCCTCCCATAATTTGTACTAAAAAAAAAAAGAAGAAATAATTGCTACAATGATCATATACATAATTCGCCACAACCTCAATTACATATACACTATTTTTAAAATTTTATACTAATCTGATACAAAAGAGACTCGAACCATTGACTATTCGCAAAACTTTCAAAATTTATTATGGCATCAGAGAGTCTCTAAATTAAATCACGATTATTTGATGGTTTAATTTGATCAATAAAGAAAGCCTAGAAATTAAATAAAGATTCAAAAATTCAAATTCCAATCCCACCATGTTACCTACATGCCTTCACATCTTACAAAAGTGAAGTCATTTAAATATAAAATTACTTCAAGTAATTTTTGAATTAAGTTTATATAAACATTTATTAACCATGGGCCTAGTTAACGACTAACAATATGCTTTCTATAGTATTTGATGCTAATATAATTCAAGGCCCATCTTCATTGGGCTTGTAAGTAAAGCCCACGTAATGCAACATGGGCCTGATTATAACTAGTGTTTGATTATAACTAGAAACTCTTGAAAATTGACACTCTTTCAAGATCAAAATATCCAAAGCTAGTAAGAAAACTTCAAATCAAACAAAGAGAATGTAATAGAAATCAAATTTCACAAAATAAAAAATATTTATGTGAATATATTTTGTTTTATTGGCTTTCCTCTTTGCGATTATATGAAATCGCCTGCAAGAACAATAACTCTGTGACGTTAGTGTACATCCCATGACCAATAAGTCATTGCTGGTTTTGCCGTACATTGATGTCGTTTTAATAGAATAAGCTTGTTTTGTTTTGTATATCAGATATCATCTATTCTGAACATCCATCTCAAAATCAATTGGACTTTGAGAGAAGTAGCACACCCTATTTTTAAATGTGTTGAAGAACCCTCAGCTTACCAATGTAGGACATTTGCTACACATACACATATGTGTGTGTGTATATATATATATATAGAAGGATAGAGGAATAAACTATAAGATTCCTCATTGATAGAGGAATAAACTTATGTATATAGAATTCTATTATTGAATTAAAATAAAAAAAAAAACTATTAGATGTGACTTAAAATTGTTCTCATTGATTAAAATCAAGAAGATTTAGAGCAATACATTTGAGTGAAAAGTTTGTGCACTTGAAACTTGAGGAGCTATTGTTCATAACAATACTCTCATTCAAACATTGAATATGAACAAGAAGTTGAGCTTATAATTAATTGGTTGGTGGCCAAAAAGTAGTAGGAGCAGCTTCTACATAATTTGATGGTTGAAACCAAACCATATTAGAATCCAATATTGAATTTGCATTGTAAAAGCTGCCATTGTTAAAGTAATTGGCTGCACATTCTTCAGCTGCTAATTGCCTAATAATTTTGATATCTTCATCATGATCTTCAAATTGGACATTGGCAGTACAAATTTGATCCAAAACATTACTTGTTGAAGGAAAATAGTATTGGAAATTCAAAGTTGGGAATGCCCTTTGGCTTACCTCAAACAAATGCTTATCCTTATCCAATAGTTTTTTATAATGTTTCTCCAACATTCTTGGAGGAAACACAATGCAATGCCTCCTAACATTCACAACGTCCAAAACAAAACATTCGTTAAGATATGTATTAGTATTAATTAATTATTAACTAAAAGCTGTAATGTTAATTAACTAAACCTGTTTATCGAAGCTTGGCCACCCGTAAAATCCGATCCATCGGTCCATTGCGTGTGTTTTCGGGGCTCCGGTTCGATTTCTTTGTAAAACTTGGGAGGATGGTTTAGCTGTATAAACAAAACAAAATCTTGTTTTTTTTTTAAATCTAAATATAATTAGTGTGTCATAATTATGAGGATTAAAGTGATAATTAATTAATTACCTCTACTTCCAAGATTCCTGGTTTGTTGTGTTCCATGAAAGCTTGGATTCCTATGATATTTGACCATTCTATTTCTATTTTTTCTTTTAAACCATTTCTCAATATTTCCCAAACTAGCTGCCTCTTTGCAAAGTAAAACTTTCCCACCAACTCCCCTTCATTTCTAGCCACTACCTGCATTACCAAATAAAAACAACATAAAATCACTACATTATATCAAGCATTAATGGAGGATGGATCTCGTTTTGAGGACACGATTTCGTTGGTACGGGTTTGAGGTCTTCCAAGATATGTACTTTATCGAAAGTAGCGTTCGTATTTAAAATTTATGTACTTTTTCTAGTATGAAGGAGTAAATATTTTAAATATGTAGTGAAGTCAACTATTAAGTCAAATAACTGTCTGTTTAATTTAAGTATACCTGAAAAGAGCCGATTTGAAGCATCAATGCACCTAAAATGGAGGCCTTCAACTTTTCATGACCATCATTGTGACCTCTTTGTTGTGTTGAATAATGCTTTATCTTCCTTCTCTTGGATTGTGTGCTTCCTTGAATTTGTTTCACCAAAGAAGGTGAAATTTGAAGTTTTAATCCAATTGTAGGCAACTTCATGAGGGTTTCCATCAACCCTTCCTTCACCAAGAAAAAAAAAAAAAAAACCCATTATAGAGAAGAGATGAAAGAAGAGAAAAATTAAAACAAAAAATTGAATTGGTTTAAGAAAAGCTTGGGAAATTACATGTTTCTTTTGTGGTGTAATGGAATTGGGATATAGAGGAAGATATTGATAATTATCATAATTAGAAAATGAAGTTGAGAATGATTCACTCCAATCTTCTCCCTTATCCATTAATCTTTATTATATTAAAGGTTGGAGAGAGAATCTTCTCAAGAGATTGAATGATTGTGTGTGCAAAGTGTGTATTTAATGTGTGTGAACAAATCTATATATAGTCTTTTAATAAAAGGAATGTTTTACAAAT
>JBBMEG010000009.1:201267-223240 GCA_037832605.1 Cyclanthera cordifolia | reverse complement strand
AGATGCACTAGCTGGTGTGCAAGCTGCCCAAGCTGCAAAAATGAGGTACTATTGTATAAATGTTGAATTACAAAAGCTTAAACTGATAAATTGAGGTAAATTTAATTGTATCAAGTATCAACCAACACTCCGCTCATTTGTGGGCTTAAAAATTTGAGAAATGCCTTACAAGTGAAGTTCATTTTTAATTGGGGAGGAAGCGACTTGGCAAGGGATCAAACTGAAGACCTCTGATACCATGTTGAATTATGTTAAACACTAACTAACCCAAAAGCTTAAGTTCTGATGGGTGGGGTAATCGGATAAATTTAATCATTTCAACCAAGAATAAATTTTCATCTCTATTTATTAAAAAAAAGGCAAGCGATGGACAATAGCACGGTTTGATCTATTAACACTGGACTATCTTTGTATTATTAATGCAACTTGTGGGTTTTAATATCATTGTTCACTTATTGCTCTATCTACCTATCTATCATTCTCTCCTTCTCTCACTATCTAATCACGAACAAATATATGTTCTCTTGCAAGTAAGAGTTTCTTTGGCTAAATGGTGTTATATATTGCTTGCAGATGCATTGCTGTTAAAACAACATTATCAGACGAAACTCTAAAGACTGCTGGTCCATCACTTATTAGAAATGACATAGGAAACATCACAGTTCATGATATTCTCTCTGGTGGTTCTGATGCCTATAGTATGTAGCCCTGAGAATACATTGCGATGTCATTTTGTACCATCATGCTGTTGAACAGTGAAGCTATATTTGTCATATTATACGAATTATTTCAGCAATTCCTTTTTCTTTGATCAGAAGTAGTTTATGGTAATTGAAATACTATGTATTAGGAGACCACTGTTGAATCAATAATTTTACAAGATCTGATTGGTTTTGTACTTAGTCATTTCTATTTCATGAAAATCATTCTTTTTCTGTGTATAACGGCACACAAATTAATTTGTTTCTGTCTAATAGTTTAAGTTAGCATTTGGCGCACATCATTGCAGATGAGAAGATACAAGGACCTCAATTTCTTCAGACCCCTGCACAAATTTCATCAGAAAAATATTCCTCAGGCATTGATGCTGCTGCTGTACAGGACTTGGATGCTACCAATGATGATTCGTTGTCATTTGGAAGGTAAAGTTTAATAAAACTTCTTAAACGCCTAATTGGACCCAAGAATGCTATTAATATTGAAATGCAGTATATCTTGGTTTCCATTCAAAAAAAACTCACTAACTTTTGAGAGAGAGAGTGTTGGATGGAAGAAAATATTTAGATTTTATACCGGTTACAGTTTTGCTGCATATTCATCTGCACAGGCACAACACACCTATAAAATAATGTTTCTGGTTATTTAAACATAAAAAAGAACATTTTTCAGTAGAAATGAGAGAGTCTGCTGTTCATTAAAAATGTGAGAGGCAACCAGCAATATCTAGAATCAAACTAGTGTCTTTTATTTTCTAATTGGAGATTGGTATATAATCCAGAGAATTGTCTCGTTTTTTAAGTGTCCCAACTCCCAAGTGTCTGTCAGTGTCTTGGACTTTTTTTTTTTAATTAAACAGACGAACACTCCTTTTTGACTTGTTGAATAGGTTTAGGGGTGTACAAAATAACCGGTAACTCGATGTTTGTTTGTTTGTTGTTGTTGTTGTTTTTTCATTAAAGCCAGCCAACCCGAATTTTTTTGGTTCTGTTCTCGGGTTGATAGAAATTTGGCTCAATTTCGTTTGAATTGAACTGAACCAATATAAAAATGATGGTTATTAACCATGTTAATTTCAAACATTATTAAAAATGCTTATTGGCATGATGGTTGTGGTGCTGGTGCTACTCTACTTCATGGCAGTCCCATGTTCAAGCCCGGAAGTTATTACATTTTTTGTTTTTCGTTTTTTTTACCAAAAAATATCTATAAAAAAGTCTTATTCCCGAGTTTAATGGATATTTTACTTTTTTTTTACATAAATGTGTATTTTGTGTGAACCGATTGAACCTGCCCAATCCAACCCAAAAATATAGGGTTGAGTGTTTCTTTAATTGGTTTGGGTTGGAAAAGTGAGCGACCCAAATTTGCGGATTTGTCCAAAATTTACCCTTAACCCAACCCGACCCAACCTATGTACACCCCCAGATGGATTCATGTAAAACATCAATATTCTGCCAAAAATAGAGTGTTCATGGATTCATGTTATATCTCAATTGATGAGGATTTCAGCTTAGAATATTATTTCCTTGCGTAGTTGTGATGGAGTGGTTATAACTTATATCAGCAGTAAAATCTTATCAAAATACTTGAGAATTTGTTAGATGCTCTGGTGAATCATGGACAGGTTGCAGGGTACTAGGCGAGATCTAGTGAGATATGGAAGTCTGGGCATTGCTATTTCTTGTTTCATATTTACAATTACAAACTGGAAGGTGCATTTGTCTTTTAACCAACATTAAAGTAAACGGCACCATCCAGCTTGCTAAGTTTTTCTTTCTTACTGGAGCATATGTATATAATTCCACAGGCAATGCAGTATGCATCTCCTAAAGCTTTTTGGAATCTGTTATTTGGAGTTAACCAGCCTTCTTTCCAAACTAAGGCTAGCTCAGGTATTATTTAACATATTTAATTTATCTGATGAATATTCGTTCCTTAATTAATATTCAACTTTCTTATATGAAGCTTAGCAAAAATTCTTTAGAATAAAGTACGTAAAAGAAAGAGGGTATGATATCTCTCGAAGAGCTCTAGGGCTTATAGAAAGGTTGCTAATTGGCATTGATGGAAAAAAGTTATCATTATTTACAGAAAACTTCGAACCAGATTCACTGACTGGAAGTGTTAGCCCCCAAGTTCTCTTTACTTTTACAAGAAGGGGTTAATAGAGAAAGAGAACCAGTTAGTTGTAAATCTAGAGAGTATGTACCTCATAAGTAGAGAAACTTAGAGATTGGGGGATCATGAAAATATTAGATGAAGTCACTGTGAGACCCCCGATCACTCAAGTCTACTCCAGGAGGAACAGAACCAGCGTTTCCAACCGCCCATCCAGCTCCAACGGCTAGTAGCCGTCAGTTAGTAGCCGTTAGTTGATTAAGTATTTATATATCCTGTTTTGTTTTAGGGAGGGCATGATTAATCTTGATTGTAAGTTGTAATCTTGAAAAAGATTTAGGAGAGTACCACCCTCTCGAAAGGTGGAGTACTGTTTTGGAGATTACCTCTGTATTATCGCTCACGTTCTAGCAATCAAAGTGAAGCATTTTGGTTCTCATTCTACTGTGTTATTATTATTATTGTTATTCTTCTAACATTTTCTCGCAGGAACAGTTGAGGCCTAACCAGGGTCTTAACAGTCACATCACAATTTTCCACGAGCTTAACCATTTTGGTAGGGAATTTGGAAACAGAAATAGTAAAGAGGAATGCAGGAAGGAGCCTGCCTTGTCCTTCGTGTTAATACCCACATGAGGTGTTTTGATAAATAATTGTGGAGTGATTATTTTGAGTGATTAGAAACGAAAAGTTATTTTGAGAGGTTATTTAAAAGAAATTATAGCAATAACTCGTTTGGATGAGATTATTATTATAGAGTGATTATAAAAGCTCATTTTTAATAGCTCTATAAAAACATCAAACTAACAGCTTCACAGGTAGATATAAAGAGCTTAAAAATCTTCGAACCTTAGGCGTTACAAATGGTATCAAAGCGGAACCTTTCATAGTAAGATGTGATCCGGGAACGAACTAAAGTGAAAGCTGGTGGGCATGTAACGCTCCAGTTTATGAGAGGTACATGAATGAATCGAGACCACATCTAAATGAGGGAATCCTGGAGATAAAAAGGCTTAAAATAATTGATTTGCATTATTTATACCAACAATATGCACCTTTCTTTTCAATGGCTGAATCATAGGAACTTCACAGTTAAACGTGCTTAGCTTAGAGTAGTCTTTGGTTGAGTGACCTCTTAGAAAATTTCCTAGGATGCATGTGAGTGAGTACAAAATATGTTGAAATGATCCGTGTTTGTGGGGATAGTCTTCACTATAAGAAGCACTTCAAGACTAGTAGTTAACGTGACTGGGTCGCTGGGGAATGCCGGGGCCCTAAAGGGCCAAATTTGGACTTCAAATTTGGTCCAAATCCTGGACTTCGAGCGTTACAAATGGTATTAAAGCGAAACTTCTCCTAGTAAGATTTGGTTCGAGGACCTAAAGCATAAGCAGGTGGGCATGTAATGCTCGAGTTTACGAGAGGTACATGAATAAATCAAGTCCACATCCGAATAAATGGGGATCCTTAGGATAAAAAGATTTATAAGAGTTGATTTGTACTACCTATACCGACAAGGTGCACTTCCTTTTCGGTGACTCAATCGTAGGATCTTCACAGTTAAGCGTGCTTAGCTTGGAGTGGATCTTGATTGGGATTAGGAATCTTCCTAGGATGCAAGTGAGTGAGGACAAAATATATTGAAAGGATCTGTGTTGGTCTGTGGGTATAATCTTCATTCCTAGAAGTGATTAAGGCTAGTAGTAACATGGCCGGGTCGCAGGGAATGTGGTGCCCAAAGGGACCAAATCTAGATTCCAAATCCTGGACCTCAGGCGAGTTTATCAGTTGTTTAGTATTATATTAGAGTTTTGTTCTTTATCGTGATTTTATATTCTTAATTAGAGTTTCCTTGTAGGATTAAGACTTTGTTTAAGAGTTTCTTATAGGATTAAGATTTCTTGTATTCATATGAGTAAAACTTCCCTACACCTGAATGTATTGGAGAGTCCTAATTTTTGCATATGTGGCACCATTAGGTGCCACATAAATTTAAAAATATTAAAAAAAATATTTGTGCCAATTATCCAATTAAGTATAACTCCTCTTTACACATTCATGTGTAGGGAAGTTTTTCTCTATTCATATATACATACACTTAGATGTGTGTGCGTTTACTCTCATGAATAATATACTACAACTATTCATTCTCTTTGAAGTTCACAGAAATAAGCTAAAAAGACTTTGAGAAGGTTTGTCGAGCTTGAATTTGTTGTCTAAGGAGAGTAACGAAATATATTCAGAAACTGGGAGGGATTATTATCTAATACTCTCTTGTTTTTCTTTTCATCACCTTTATACTTCTTTTCTCTGTATTTTAACAATTCTAACTTGGATTTTATTTTGTAGTGACTTATTTGTTCATTTCATGGTTGTACATCCTTGTTTTGACTTTATATTTATCAGAAGAAGGGAAGAAGTCAACTTATCTCCTTTGATTGTGTGTAGGTGGTCTAGGAAGTGAAAGAATCCAACGATTCATGGAATATATATCAGACATAGAAACCAGGTAATTGCTCTGTTTCTAACTTCTCCAATATAAATTGCATTAGAGGTTTCTTTGTACACTTCATTCTTTTAATGAAATTAGTTAACAATAATAAGTCTGTAAATTTATTCATTTTCAAAAATAAGTCTGTAAATTATTATGTAAGGGGAACGGCTCCAGTTGTTCCAGAATTTCCATCAAAACTCGATTGGCTAAATACTTCTCCCCTTCAGCTCCGCAAGGTAAATTTTAACTTCGATTTGGAACAAGATTTCCTTGAGATGTATATACTGTTTAAATTTGTTCCAACTTTTGGTAGGATTTGAAAGGAAAAGTTGTTGTTCTGGATTTCTGGACCTATTGTTGTATAAATTGTATGCACGTTTTACCAGACCTGGAGTATTTGGAAAAGAAGTACAATGACAAGGCGGTATCTCCCTCTTTCATTTATCTCTTCCAATTGATTAAGTAGACATTTGCATCCGTAAATTATGTGGCAGTATGCTCCATAGCTTGCATACAGCCCTATGTACATACTCTTCTTTCTTTCCTTTTTCTTTCCTTTTCTTTTATATATAGAAGTCCTTGGTTTGTTTGTATCGTTGTGCATTTCGCATAAAAAAATAGTCTCCCTTTATTATATCAGTTCGTGACTGCTGTACAGACATGCATGGACTGTAGGTGCAAAGAAACTCACTTGCACGAATTGATTTATGTGAATTTGGAGGAATGCGAATCAAACCACTTTCTAATGAAAACATCTGAGCGTGAAATATGTATTATTTGATTATTTTAAGTTCAGATCCCTGTAAACTGAACTTGAATTGAAAATAGAATAGAAAATTGCTACACGCCTTGCAGATTGCAAGAGCTATCACTCTCCTTTTGTTACTATTTAGTCCCTTGCCTCATGAAGTGGGCAATGTATTGGAACACCTTTAATTGTGCATAAATTGGTTTGTTAGATATTTCTCCTATTTGCAACAGTTTTCAGTAATTGGAGTTCATTCTGCGAAGTTCGATAATGAAAAAGATTCAGAAGCTATCCGCAATGCAGTCTTACGCTACGGCATTACTCATCCAGTAAGCTTAATCAGAAGCTGATATTTCAAAGTACTTAATGTATTCTATGACTTTTGTTATTTAGCTTTTTGTAGTGCCTAGTTTTAAGATACTGGATTAAAATACTTCGAGTAGCTACAAAATATGAAGCTGGACATATATACATACATAAAGATATACATATATACAAATATACATATATACCATGCAATAGTTGATTTTCTCCCAACTTAACTATGAACATGCATTAGTTGTCAGCTTATTGGCTCTTTGCTCATTGAGCATGTAAGAAGGATTTTAGGATGCATTAAAGTGCAAGATCTTACAGTATTGAAGAGGTGGTAAATTGAATGGCTAGTTATGGATTTGTATTCATCATAGTTTAATTGTATACGAGATTATTCCTTAATTTCTAATTACTTCTAACCACTATTCTCGGCCACCAAAATTTGAGCTGAAAATGGCAGAAAACCATAAAAGATGAGCATAGTCCAAAATATGTAATTGATGTGCAATGATATAACTATTACAATAATTGGTTAATGAGAAGTTTGTTCCTGTTTTGTTTTTTCAGTTGTTCTTGCCTTTGGGGTTTGTTATTTAATTGCACTACTTTCCATTCTATTAGTGAGAAGTTTGTGATCTTTTAAAAAAAAAATTGGTTAAAGAAAAAAAAAGGTAATATCGTGAGAAATAAGAATTCGTCCTCAAATTTATTTCTCACTAACTTATTTTTTTCTCTTACATCTTTTACCTTGTCTCGCTCTAAAAATTAAGATAGTTCAGACTTCAGAGTGAGTTTGATATTTTTTTTTTAAAGAACCTATTCATTTAGCCACCATAGGTAGCCTAGTGGTCAAAAGGACAATAACAAACCAAAAGGTTGTGATATCAATCCATAGTGGCTACATACCTAGAAATTAATTTTCTATGCATTTTTTTGACATCTAAATGTTGTAGGGTCAAGCGGTATGTCTCGTGAAAATGGTTGAGGTACGCACAAGCTTGCTGGCTCAAATACTCACAAATATAAAAGACATTCATTTCGTTTATTGATTAAATGAAATTATAAAATGATGAAATCTTATCCAATGAATTACAAAAAACTACGATGATGGGCCATTAGGGTAGATAAGTTGTAATTGCAAGGTGGGCTCAATTGAATGATAAAGGTAAGTGCACGGATATCAAAAAAAAGAAGAAAGAGAAAGGTAAGTAAATTGATGAGAGAGAAGAGCTTGGGGGATCTTGTTTCATGTTTGTGAAATACACGTGTGTTTGATAGCTATTTAAAATTTAGTTTTCAACTTCCAAAAAATCAAGTAAATATTTTTTTTTTCTTTCTATTTTGTAAACCTTAACCAAATTTTAAGAATTGAAAGAAGTAGTTTTGACAGATGCTCACAATCTGGTACATTTCTATTGTATCGTTATTTTTATGATTTAGGTTTAGTCAGTCAATGGATTTGCTTGCATCTTTTTTTACGTTTTAGCCTGAAATTTTGATTTCCAGACTTTTAACAAAATAATCAAACTTTTAAGCAATTTGCTTTTTTGTCTCTTCAACTAGGTTGTTAATGATGGAGATATGTTCTTGTGGCGGGAGTTGGGAATTAGTTCGTGGCCAACATTCGCTATTGTTGGACCCAATGGGAAGCTTCTTGCGCAGATATCAGGTGAAGGACGTAGAAAGGTATTGGAAAACCTGCTGTGTTGACATGTTCCTCGTAAGAGTTCAAAGTGAAAAATTCTAGTATTAAAATGCAAAACTCTATCATGCAATTATGAGCTAAGACAACAATTCTAATTTTTATAATATGGTTTCTTCTCAAGAAAAACTCCCTGTGTAGGAGCTCTACATTCATTAGGGGCCACAAATGTTTACGAATGAAAATATTAAAAGCGATATAAATTTTTGTGGCACCTAATGGTGCCACTTAAGCCAAATGTAAAGCTCCCCTACACATTCATTCATGTGCAGGAGAGTGTTACTTTTTTTTCTTCCTCCGCAAGTTTCTGTTTTTGGAATGAGAATTGTCTGGATCACAAACAGTATGAGGAAGAGAAAAATTATAACAAAAAGGTTCACTATGTAATGAATTGATAATCCAAAAATTACTTTTAATATGGAGAAGTAATTTGAAATTGTTTTACTTCAAAATTTAAAAAAAGCTGAGATCTACTTGGATTTTCTTCAACTAGTTTTTTCATTATGCTAAATACATTATATTTTTATATGTTTAGTAAAAAAAAAATATTGAATTAGCTCCTTTTGAGATTGATTAGTTTTTCTATGAAGGATCTTGATGATTTTGTGGAGGCGGCACTTCTGTATTACAGTGAAAAGAAGATTCTTGACAGCAAACCACTTCCTTTGAGACTAGAAAGGGATAATGATCCCCGTTTAGTTACATCTCCATTGAAGTTTCCGGGAAAACTGGCAATTGATAATCTTAATGACAGACTCTTCATATCAGACAGCAATCATAATCGCATAGTAGGTTCCCTTTCTTAACTTTCATTGCTCCTCAAATCTCTGTTCTTAACTGTTTTTTTTTTCTTCTTTACTATAACTCATCATTTTAAACTTTTGAGTTGAACGACGATTTAATATGGTATATAAACAACACTTAGAATGTCATTTCCTCATTCATTTTCACTCGTTGGGTTTTCTACAAATTTTGAAGCAAACAGATGAGTGAAAGTTAATACAATTAAATTTACTATTATCCTTAAGTTTATACTTTTGGGTTGGGTGGCGATTTAACATATTTCACGTATCCCAATTATCATAGACCAAATGCCTAACATTCTGTTCTCTATAATTTTTTTACGAAAATTACCTTATTAGTCTCTAGATTGAGATTTAGTTTCAATTTGGTTCCTATGCTTCAAAATTGAATACTTTTATTTATGACATTTCAATAATGCTCACAGTGGAAAATAATGGAAGAAATATTTTTCTTTATTTCTCACACAAATGATGATATAGATAGGTTACTTAAGTAGTAACCTATCTATAGATAGGTTACTTAAATGTCCAAAGAAGGTTTCCATTTTCACTTGGATTTTAATCAATGAGAGTATTAATACTGCGGATTGTATTCAAAGAAAGCTGCCTCACCACTCGCTCTCTCCATCAATCTGCCCGTTATGCCTACTTCAGCAGGAAATTTCAATACACTTGCTTTTCTCTTGCCCATATGCAACACACTGCTGGTCAAAGCTCCTCGGGCTTTTTAAAGTAAGCTGGGTCTTCTCCAATGACTGCAAATCAAATGTGATTTGTCTCATCAAGGGTCCTCGAATGTCTAAGAAAGCTAGAATTATGTGGGCTAACGCCATAAAATCCTTGTTATATGATTTATGGTGGGAGCGCAACCGTAGAATTTTTGAAGGGGTCCATCTTCCTTGGAAGGCGTGTTCGGATAGCGCTCTCTTTTCATCCTCTCACTGGAGCTCCCTTGCTAGTGCCTTAAAGCCTCTTTCAGCTCAAGATATCATCGATAACTGGGATACACTCCTTGATCCTTCTACATAACATTCAGTCTTGTTTTCTTTTTATTTTAAGTTGATCTATTGTACTGCCTTTAGTAGGTTCTATTTGTCATTTCTTTCTACCCCCTTCGGGGGTTGTTATCATTCTGTAATCTTGAGCTTAGGCTCTTTTCATTATCTTAATGAAATTTTGTCGCTTTCTCAAAAAAAAAGTAGTAACTTTCCTAACTCGAATAGGAAAATAATAAAAATAAATAAATAATATAATAAGATATTTTCTTCTTATTATATTTACAAAGATAATTATAATAAGATAGTAATAAACTAATATAACCAACACTCTCCCTCAAGTTGGTATGAAAATATCTTCCATTGCCAACTTGGTTACCATCTTATCAAACTGTCGCTTTGGTAATCCTTTGGTAAGAATGTCAGCTACTTGCTCAGAGGTCGGCATATAAGAAACACAAATAGTTCCATCTACAATATTTTCTTTTATGAAGTGTTTATCAACTTCAATATGTTTAGTTCTATCATGAAGAACAGGATTTTGAGCGATGGAGATAGCCGCCTTGTTATCACAGTACATACAAGCTCTTCCAAGAGTCTCTTTATCCATATATCTTCACAAATACCATGGGCTAAAGCCTAAATTCTGCTTCAACACTGCTCCTTGCAACCAAACTTTGTTTTTTGCTCCGCCATGCAACTAAATTTCCTCCAACAAAGGAGCAATAGCTTGAGGTTTGAGGTTGACCTTCGATCTACGGTACTACGAGCCAAGTCAGCATCTGTGTTAATTTCAACATTAAGATGATTCTGTTTTCCAAACAATATGCCTTTTCCAGGAGTACCTTTCAGTTATCTCATAATCCTATAAACAGCTTCAAAGTGAACAAGTCCTGGTGCATGCATAAATTGGCTTACCATACTTACAACAAAGGCTATATCAGGACGAGTATGAGATAAATAAATAAGTCTTCCAACAAGCCTTTGGTACTTCTCTTTACCTCTTATTTCTTCTTCTGTAGCTGCCTGTAGTCTTGCATTTTGTTCAATAGGAGTCTCTGTTGGTTTACATCCAAGTAGCCCAGTTTCATTTAGTAAATCTAAGATGTACTTTCTTTGATTTACTATAATACCAGTCTTTGATCTTGCAAATTTCATACCCAAAAAGTATTTCAGAACTCTTAAGTCCTTAATCTGAAACTCATCTGCTAATTTTCCCTTCAGGTCAGTTATTCCTATCTCATCATTACTTGTTACAATGATATCGTCGACATAAACTATCAAGACAGTTACTCCGTTATCTCTAGCATGTTTGTAGAACATAGTGTGGTCTGCCTGGCTTTGAAGAAAGCCACATTTTGCAACAACTTTTCCAAAACGTTCAAACCAGGCTCTAGGTGATTGTTTAAGACCATATAATGCCTTTTTCAATTTGCAAACGTTGTTGTTTCCATCATTTGTTCCAAAACCAGGCGATAGATCCATATACACCTCTTCTTCTAGATCACCATTGAGGAAAGCGTTCTTAACATCAAGTTGATACAAAGGCCAGTCTTCATTGACAGCAATGGAAAGAAGAACCCTAATTGAGTTTATTTTGGCTACACAAACGTTTCTTGATAATCAATTCCATACGTCTGAGTAAACCCTTTAGCATCCAATCTAGCCTTGTACCTCTCAATTCTTCCATCTGCGTGACACTTTACGGTGAATACCCATTTACATCCAACAGTCTTCTTATCTCTTGGTAGTTTCACTATATCCCACGTATGATTCTCCTTAAGCGCATTCATTTCCTCCATAACAACGAAATTCCACCTCGGATATGCTAGGGCTTCCTGTTTACTTCTTGGAACAAACAGGTTGGTTATCCTAGATTTAAAGGCTCTATGGACAGTGGACAATTTATGGTAGGATAAAAAGTTCTTAATAGGATATTTGGTACAGTTCCGGGTTCCTTTCCTGTATGCTATAAGAATATCAAGATCAGAAACATCAGATAATTGATTTTCAGGAAGATAAGGGTTAGAAGATAATTACCAGGATTTATAGGAGTAGTTGTCGGAGCATCAGATTGACCATGCGTCAAATCGACCAATGTCTCATCACTATTTTGATTCGGTTTCCTCCTATTATAGACTTGAAATTCGGAAACACCTCGTGGTATTTCTTCTTTAGAAGGGTCCTCTCCCCCTGACGAACCTTCCATATTATATCCTAGAGTAGTGGAATTGACATTAACTACCTCCTGATGAACAATTGTAGGAAGAGGAAGAGAGATATTTCAAAAGTTTTGAGATATTTCAAAAGTTTTTCCCTTCATTCCCTTCACCTGTAGATGATGTCTCCCCCTGAAGGGAATGAGAAAACTAGGATTGATCTTCTATAAAAGACACATCCAAACTTTCATACACCTTTCTTGTTATAGGATCATAACATCGATAAGTCTTTTTATGTGACACATAACCTAGGAACACATATCTTATGGCTCGAGGATCTAGTTTAGATAACGAAAGACTAGATGTATGAACAAAGATTTTACAACCAAAGACCCTAGCAGGGAGATCCAAAAAAATACGAATTGTAAGGAAGGTGTTTGTAAGATGCTCTAAAGGAGAGTGAAAACCTAAAACTTTTGTAGACATTCTATTTATGAGATAGGCTGCTGTAAGAACAACATCACCCCCACAGATATTGTGGTATATGCATTGAAAACATAATAGCCCGAGAGACTTCCAACAGGTTGTCGTGAGATGCTGGTCGTCGGCCCTTCACTACTTGCGGCGGCTGCTGCTGCTCATGTTGAAGAACTAGGGTTTGCGGCTGCTGCTGCTCACATTGAGGAACTAGGGTTTGCGGATGCAGGAGTTTAGGGTTAAAAAGGAGTTAGGGTTTTTCCTTTTCTTTTTTTTTCCTTGCTCTGTTACCGTGTGGAAAATAATGGAAGGAATATTTTTCTCTATTTCTCACACAAATGATGATACAGATAGGTTACTTCAATAGTAACATTCCTAACTAGAATAGGAAAATAATAAAAATAAATAAATAATATAATAAGATATTTTCTTCTTATTATATTTACAAAGATAATAATAATAAGATAGTAATAAACTAATATAACCAACACTCACTTTTGGTCTCTAGGTTTGGAGTTAGTTTTAGTTTCGTCTCTATGTTTTAAAATTGAACACTATTAACCCTGACATTTCAATAATTCTCACTTTTAGTTCTTGTTTTTTTTTATTTGTTTTTATATTTATTAAAAAATAATAAATTCACGTCAAAAGTACAATAATCAATTTATCAATATATTGAAATTTGAAATTAGTCTAGTCAACATTAGTTATATATCTAACGACTAAAATTGAGCATTATTGAAATATCACGAGTAATAATGTAAAAGGATTCAATTTTGGAACATATGAACCAAATATAAATTAGACTCCAAACATAAAGACTAAAAAAATATTTTTTTCCCTAAATACATACTATTTTCGAAATTAAAATCATAACAATAAATAAAATTGTAATGGGAAAGGTAAAGGTTGACAGCTTATTATGAGAAACATAACTATAGAGGAAATCATATTGTTAAAGAAAATAATTTTTAGCAGCTTTTGGGAAATTATATATATACTTGATCAAATAAAATTAATATGAATATATATATATATATATATTTTTTTTTTTTTCTATTTTTAGTACAAAATTTGATAAAATCAATGGAAAATATATTTTTATTCATTAGGTTTTGGGTCTTATTTCTCTTTGTCTGTATAAATCAAAATTGAAAATTTTAATAATGCTCAATTTTAGTCATCGAGATAGCAAAAGCATTATTGTAATGTCAGAGGTAAACGTGTTCAATTTTGAAACATAGAGACAAAATTGAAACTAGATTCCAAACCTAGGCACCAAAAGTGAGCAATATTGAAATGTCAAGAGTAAAAGTGTTCAATTTTGCAACATTGAGACCAAACTGAAACTAGACTTCCAAACTAGGGACTAAAAAACTTTTTCACTTTTTTTAATAGGAAACGAAAACCATTTTATTGATTCAATGAAGAAGTTAAAGGGAGATGGAGGCATGCAACCATTAAATAGGTGAAGAATAAATCCTATATTCTATACAGGATCGACCCATCCTATTTGACGACAAATGGTGGATTGAATTGGAGAAGACTCGCGGCTCAACACCAATGGTGAAAAGTTAGGCAAGTCACACAAGCCTTAGAGATAAGACGATTGCAGATGATGAAGTAGGAACTCGCTGGAGAAGTTTTGATGAGTCTTCCTCACATGGGTCACCCGCATGCCAAAAACGTTCAATGGCCAATCAACGTCAACGACGAGAGGAGACACCAAGAAACCGACCATCAGTCTAGAGCCAGCTCGCCTAAATTGAAGGAGGAAAAAGTCAGCTAATTTTTTTCACAATTTTTATTGTGCACCTATGGTGTTCGATCATTAGCCATCGCTGATGTCGAGAAAAAAATAGAAAACGTCAACCATATAAGAAAAAAACAAACCCCAGTAATATAGGGTTTGTTCGAAGATATCGACTGCAACCTTCTATGAAGCCTTGAAAGATGCCAAATTTGAGTCCAACTCGTCATTGAACATCGTCTTTGATCATCGTATCGTATCCTGTTAAAATCAGAGAAACCAAGTCACAAACATGATGTTTGATCTTGGCATCTGAACGATGAACCAGAGGGCTTGTTGGGAGATCTAACAACGATGAATGTCGTTTTGCAAGAGAGGGCACTACAACATCGCTCAGTGACCAGTTGATGAAGTCGACGCCTGCTGCTATTATCTATGAGGGTACCATGTGGCAAGAAGGGTATGATAGAGAAGGTTGATGATAGACAAACAAGGGGAAGATGCAGTGAGATAAGGTTGCGTCGTCTTTATGAGGATGGTATTTATTGCTGATGTTAATCCTGTGGTGCCTGGAGAGGGTAGCATCGTAGGGGAAGGGTGAAAGTTTGTTAGGGTTTGGTTGATAGAGTTTAGAGAGAGATAGGTTTTAGAGATAACTCACCTCTTTTTTTTTATAATTTCAGTTTTATGAAAGGCATTTGCATTTCATAGTAGAATTTTATTTCTACCCCCTTTAGATCCTCTAAAAAACTCTGAAGCCTTGCTTTCCCCTCACCCACCAAAGATATCTTTCATTGCCAACTTGTCTATCATCTTATCGAACTGTCGTTTAGGTAGTCCCTTAGTAAAGATGTCAGCACTACTTCTTGCCACCATGCTTTGTTTTTTACTACGCCATGTGACTAAGTTTCCTCCAACAAAGGAGCAATACCCTGAAGTTAACCTTCTATCTAGGTACTACCTGCCCAGTCAGCATTTGTGTATACTTCAACATTAAGATGATGTTGTCTTTTAAACAATATACCTTTTCCAGGAGTACCCTTTAAGTATTTAAAAATTCTATATAACGTTTCAAAATGAGTGGGGCCTGGGGCATGCATAAATTGACTTACCATACTAACGACAAAGGCTATATGAGGCCGTCTGTGAGATAGATAGATGAGTCTTCCCACAAGTCTTTGATATTTTTCTTTATCCTTTACTTCTTCTCTTGTTGCTGCCTATAGTTTTTTCACATTTGATTCAACAGGAGTTTCTACTAGTTTGCAGCCAAGTAATCCAGTTTCACCTAGTAAATCTATGACATATTTTCTTTGATTTACTATAGTACCGGTTTTTGATCTTGCAAACTCCATTCCCATAAAGTATTTTAGAACTCCTAAGTCTTTGATTTGAAACTCATTTGCTAATCTTTTCTTCAAGTTAGCTATTCCCACGTCGTCATTTCCTGTCACTATTATGTCATCAACATATACTATCAGGATAGTCACCTTGCTATCTCTAGTATGCTTGTAAAATGTAGTGTGATCTGCTTGACTTTGAAGGAGGCCATAGCTCGTAACTGCCTTTCCAAATCGCTCAAACCAAGCTCTAGGTGATTGCTTGAATACTATGCCTTTTATCCTCCATAGTAATTACAAGATTATTGCAAGTATGGAAACAAATATTATTCCTATTCAATGGAAATAACCAACAGTATTAGAGCGCCGGGTTATTGACTCCAAAAATTCCGAGGAACCTACCTAAGCGGGCAAAATACTGAAGCAGGCATTTGATGATCCCAAAAATTTGGATCCAACCCAAGCGAGTGAGCCACAAAATCGGATCTAATCCAAGATGGCTTTCCAAAAAATGGCGCCATCTTGAAGGGGCATGTTGGAGATACTCACCTTGTGACCATTTATCCCACATTGATCCCTAAAATTTGGATCCAACAGTAAGTTATTTCGCCGGATCCAAAATTTCTTCTTCATCAATGACGTGTAAGTAAGAAATCTTCTTTTCTTGGTTTTCATTAATGATGGCAGAAGACTTCGAGGTTTGGTAAACAATGTTGTCCATAAGATTAGTGCCCTAATTTTCGTGAACGATTTGATCTTCATCAAACTGAATCATTTTTTGGGACCGTATCAGTAACCTAAATCGGTTCGATTTCTTTTGACTGGTTTGATTTTTTTTTTTTTTAATTTTTTATTTAAAAGGTTAAGATTAAATTTTGTTCTTTTACCCTACTTTATTAGACAACTTTTGGTTTTTGACTTTTTTCATTGACAGATGCTCCTTGGCTTTGGTGATGGTCGAATGCTAAACGTTACATGTGTACGGTGAAAATCGTGTAAGCCTTTGTTGCGGAGCTTTATCCTCTGTTAGTGGTGAGCGACATTTGGTTGTGTATTGTGTCAGAATCTCCTCTTTATTGGTTCAGATCGCTTGTAGAATGCTAATTGGCGTGTGGGAAATCTACCCAAGTATGCTGCAACAAAACATTTCCCTATCGAGTTTTCTTTCTTCTAGACCCTCTACTCGAATATAGGATTGTTCCCTAGTTAGCTTGTGTGGTTTGCCCTATTTTTTGCTGGTTGTGTTAGTGAAGAGCCATAGGTCTTCTCCACACCTTCCATCATTTGACGTTGCTTATGGATGAGACTTAATTCTCCTCCCTCTCCCCCTGTGCTAGTTCTGTTGGAGTTTCCTTGACATACAAGTCATTCCTTTTGGACGTGTAGCTGGTTCATTGGATAATCATTCGGACATGCATCCTCCCTTTTAGGAATCAAAGTTGGCCGTTCAACTTCTAAAGTGTTTTCGAATTGTAGTTATCGTACTATCTCATTGTAAACATGTTCTTATTTACCCCAACACATCGACTCGAGCTTTTGGGTTGATTGATGGTTTAACATAATTCAACATGGTATCAGAGCGGAAAGTTCTAACTTCAAGTCACTATCAAATCTTTTCCTCTTCAATTATAACAGAATTCCATTTGTAGGGTATTTCTCAAGTTTTTAAGCCTACAAGTGAGAGGGAGTGCGGTATTTATCCCAACCTATTAGCTTAAACTTGTGGGTTGATTAGTGGTTTAACATCATTCAATGTGGTATCTAAACAGGAAGTCTTGTTTTCTCCTCAATTAAAATTGAACTCCACTTGTAGGACATTTTTCAAATTTCTAAGCCCACAAATGAGAGGGTGTGTTTGATAGAATTAAATTTATCTCAACTCACAAATTTAAGCTTTTAGGTTGATTGGTGATTTTACATAATTCAACAAAACAAGGCTCAGAATGTGGCATAAAACTTTGCTACACTTCATCCAATCAATTAAAATGTTTTTTGTTTCTTATAAAAAAAAAAACACTTCTTTCCTGTCCTAGGATTAGTACAAGTTAAAATTTTACTTTCATTCGTTCTTGACTGCACATGAAAGGATTGACTTTTGTTCTAAGAGAGAAATGACAATTTTGGAAACTAGGACATAGTCCAATGACGTTTTTTGGTAACAATATTTCTTTTATATCACAACTAAGAAGCTTAAGGATATATTTTTTTTATTATTATTTTTTGAAATCGAGAAATCAAGCTTAACTTCACTATACCCGGAGTAACCACGTCCATCTCTAGACCAGGCACCGAGAGATATCGAAGGGATTGAGACACGAGAAGTGTCTACAAATTAATGTCACACGTGGGTCTTGAACCTTGGACCTTTGAGGGGAGCACACCTTCGAAACCCAAGCTTTCAACTACCGCGCCACCCTACAGGGACAAGAAGCTTAAGGAAATTGATTTGAAGCCAATCCTTGCTAGTTGAGACATTTATATGCCTCAGCCTTTTGTTTTTTGATTGTTTTTGGAATGTTGGAATTATTTCTGTTCTGATTTTATGATGTTTCTATTCATGATTTTACTGCAAATTTGCTAATGAATTTGAACTTATTCTGATGTATAGAGATAATGAGGGTTGACTATTTTGTTAATATTGGATATTAGGTGGTAACTGATCTATGTGGGAATTTCCTTTTACAAATTGGGAGCACAGGAGAGGATGTTTTACGTGATGGTACCTTTGATGAAGCCACCTTTAATCGCCCTCAGGTGAGAATCAAGTTAGAGACCTATTCACAAACTCATTTTGAGGCTGGTTTGTATATATTAACCTTGGCTTTCAATGAAGGTTTATATATCTTCTTTTTAAATGAATTTTATATTGCTTAACTTACTGCATCTGGGTTTTCCAGGGCTTGACTTACAATGCAAAGAAAAACTTACTATATGTTGCTGATACTGAGAATCATGCCTTGAGGTACGGGTGTTTTTCAACATCAACTCTCAACGAACTTATTGATGGCTTATGATCCTTGTTTTCTGAGAAGTATAAGGAAGATATGAATACCATTTGCTATGCATACATTTGAAGCGACATTAGTCTATACTTAGATCAGTTTTTTTGTTTGTTTAATTGAGTGTTTTCTATTACACATGTGCAAGGTAAAGAAAAGGATGACAATAAGAACTAATGACTTCACATCCAGATCACTGTCTTTCTCATTTCCTTAATCCTTTTGCTGGACTCTCCCAACAAATTTTCTAAACTTATTATTTAGGGAGCTCGACTTTGTAAAAGAGACAGTACGTACACTTGCAGGAGATGGAACTAAAGGCTCAGATTATGAAGGGGGAAGAGTTGGAACAGCACAGGCAAGATTTGAAACAAGCTTCACATAACCTTTTGTTCAAATCCAAAAATATTAGTCATACTAAATCGTTCCCTACTATGAAACATAACGATACGTTCTTCAAAAAATTGTTTGGCACTCTTAATTGATGTATGTAGCCGTCACTAAAATGGGAGGAAAGTCTTGCATCTAAATGCTTGTTGAAAGCTTTTTTTTTTACTAATGCAAACTTTTAGGTTTCATCTCATATTTCAGCTTCTCAACTCTCCTTGGGATGTTTGCTTTGAGCCCATTAGCGAAAAGGTCTACATTGCCATGGCTGGCCAACACCAGATCTGGGTACATGATACTTCTAATGGAGTAACTAAATCATTTAGTGGTGATGGATTTGAAAGGAATCTAAATGGATCCAGGTAATCCAGAAAAATAAACTATGTACTGTTACTGAAAATTCTACTCTATTGTATAAAAGTGTAGTTTTCTTCTGTATAGGTAACAGCTTGACTAAAATTAAATGGTTAAATGTTACTGAAGTGGTATGTTTCCAACAACACCTTTCTTAGGGAGCCCAATCTACCAGTATCACAGACACTTAGAAAAATTCAAGAAACATCAAACTTCAAAAGAATCTTGAACCTAGACCTATCTTCAAGAAACAAGCCCCAAGGGGGGACAAAAGAAAAACTTGAAAAAATATAACAAAATAACTGAAAATCAGAAAAAACAACTGAAAAGAAAATGCTACAAGAAAGCTTCCCCGTTAATAACAATGTCATGAACCGAAGCCCAAACCGCCTGAAGCTTTGTGTAGAACAACATGACTCCATCTTACAAGGTGGTGGATTGAACTACCTTCCTTGCTGCCCCAGAAGAATTTACGAATTAGCCTTTCAATCTTGACAACCACAGGAGGGGGCATTTTGTAAACCGAGAGATAATAAATGGGAATATTGGCCAGAACCGATTTGCATAAGGTCAACCTTCCTCCTCGAGAGAGATTATATTTGGCCCATCTAGCAAGCTTTTTATCGATCCTGTCGAGAACTGGCTGCCAGAAGGTTGTATTATTGGGGTGACCCCCTAAAGTGAGGCCCAGGTATGAGAATGGTAGAGTTTCAATTTTGCATCCGAGCTTAGGAGCAAGGGATGAGATTTCTGATTTATCAATGTTAATCCCGCAAATAGCAGATTATCCCCAGTTAATTTTCAGTCCCGAACACCATTCAAAAAGATGGATAAGGTGGGTGAGAGAGTGCATCATTCCACTATCATATTTGCAGAATAGTAAGGTATCATCAGTGAATTGAAGCAGGGGAAGATGAATGTTGTCATTTCCAACCAAAAACCCTTCCACAATTCCTCTTGAATGAGCTTTAGTAACCATCGAGCTGACCAGTAGAAATAGGAACGGTGATAAAGGATCTCCTTGTCTAAGACCTCTTGTAGCCAAAATTCGACCTTCTGGTTGTCCATTTACTATTATTGAAAATTTGGAGTCAAAAATACATCCTCTGATCCAATCAATCCATTTGGGATGGAAGTCTCGTCGAGCCATAAGTTCCAATAGAAGTTCCCAATCAACACAATCAAAAGCCTTTTCTAAATCGAGTTTAAGTACCCAACCAGCTTTCTTTCTTCTTCTATAATATTCCACAGCTTCATTAGCAATAAGGATGGGGTCTAGTATTTGGAGATTATGAATAAAGGCACTTTGGTATTTAGAGACAAGAGAAGGCATCACGAATTTAAGTCTTTCGGCCAAAACCTTAGCAACTTTCTTATATATGGAAGTTGTAAGACTAATCGGTCTAATGTCTTTAACAAAAAGTGCTTCTTCTTTTTTCCGGATAAGACAAATGAAGTTTTCTTTGATACCTGAATTTAGATGACCATTGTCATAAAACTCCAAAAAGTCTTATAAAGTCATCCTTAAGTAAAGACGAAGAAGAGATAAAAAATTTCATCGTGTATCCATCCGGACCTGGTGCTTTGTTTTTGCCAAGAGATGATAAAGCCAAGAAGATTTCCTCACTTGAAAAAGGTTTGACAAGATTGACATTCTGTTCTTCGAAGACTGAAACCCAGTTAAGATTTCTGGGAAGCTGTCTAGTACCAGGAATTTTGGAGTATAAAGAGTGAAAAAAACCGATTATTTCCCGGGCTATAGCTGATGAATCAATCAAGGGACCGGAGCTGCTATGGATAACTGATATGAGACCTTTTCTTCTTCTGGCAGCAAGGAATCTATGGAAAAAGCTCGTATTTTCGTCCCCTACCTTTAACCAATTAAGCTTGCTTTTCTGTATGAGGTTACGTTCTTCGGATATGAACAGATTGAGCAATTCGCATCTTGCTTCTGACCATCTAATTTCTTCAAGTGGAGTCAATGGACTAGATTCAATTTTGCATTCAAACAATTCGATTTCCTTTATCAGTGAGAGTTCAGCAAGTTTCTGTTGAGTAGTGCACTCTTTAAACCATTTTTTCAAAGACGTTTTCAGTTTCCTCAGTTTGAAGAGAATGACAAAACCAGCCCAACCATATGCATTACCTTTATTTAGGGAAGAAGAAATTAGATCTTTACAAGTAGAGTTTGACAGCCAACTATTGTAAAATCTAAAAGGTGTGGGACCCCATTTGAAAGATCCTGCTTCCAGAATCAGGGGAGAGTGATCAGAAATAGTTCTAACTTGCCTTGATACTCGCGAGCTTGCAAATAAGGAATCCCAATCTTTGGAAATCAAAAAGCGATCCAACAACGATTTGACTTGATTATTCCCAGGTTTGAACCAAGTAAAATTTCCATTGACAATTCGGACTTCTACAAGTTCAAGATCATTAATTACATTATTGAAGTCTTTCATTCCTTTGGTCTGTCTTCTGATTGGCTGTCTTTCAGACACCCATCTGGTTATGTTGAAGTCTCCTCCGATGCACCATGGCCCTTCTATATACATGGCTAATGATTGCAATTCTTCCCAGAGATATGGTCTTTCTTTATTATCATTGGGCCCATA
>JBBMEG010000009.1:166222-188159 GCA_037832605.1 Cyclanthera cordifolia | reverse complement strand
CTATCTCTACAACTTCCAAATTTTAAATAACATGATTTAATCTCATCCAAACATAAAACTAATTCGAGACTAAGGTAATTACTAAAAAAAAATAAATTGAAGTAAAGTTAGAATTGGCATGATGTGTATGGGACATAGATATATACTAGTAAAAACATCCCAACAACTTTTTTTTTTTTTCAAATAAAAACATAAATGATAATCTACAATTATTTATATCTTTTTTGAAAGGGCAGATAAATATATTTATTTAGTTGCTTTTTAAATGTAGTTAGTTACACAAAATATATATATATAAATGTACAAAAAAATAATTTAAATTACAAATAAATAGTTCAAATTTTCTTTAATCTTGTTAACATATTCATTCAACAAATCTTTCCTCATTTTTTTACTTTATTTAAAATCAAACTAACATTAAGGTAATTGTATCCATAATTTTAATATAAGAAAATCAAGTAAAAAAATAGTCATAAATTTAAAATCAATAAAAGTTTAGCTATTTACTCAATTATTTTCTTAAAAACTATGTCATTTTCCTAGTTATCCCATTTGGCTTGTAGTTTCAATTTGGCCATATAAACTTTCTTAACTCCTAATTCTATTTTGAAGAACGTTTGTATTTTTATCTTTTTAATAAATAAGTTCTTTTATTTCTATGTAAACTTAATTAATACATTGTTAATGAACTATGTAAATCTCCGAACAGAAAAAATGAATCTTTATTATTTATGAAAGTTGGGTTGATTTTGGATGGGTGGAATAGTAAATACCCATAAATGTGGGATGTACCAATCATGTGAGTGTAAGGGCCAAAGAGCAAAATAATTGAGAGTATCAATGTTTCATTGTCTTTTGGCATTATCATTTGTATTAACTTCTTTTTCTCTCTCTCTCTCTCTTATGCTCTTTAAATGCACCAAGTCTTACTAACTCTTTGTATTAATATAATTAGTTTATTAGGGCTGTTATTTAATAGTTAATTCACTTAACTTGATGAATAAAATGATGATTGAGTCTCATCATAAAATACTATCAAATTAAAAAAAAAAAAAAAAAAAAAAAACTGCTGGGATTTAATACCCAAATAAAATTTTAAATATACTTTTTATTATTTTCTTGAATTTAATAAAATGTGGTTTAAAAAATTCAAGAATATTACCTAATTTCAACCATAAATATAAGTGTTATCTCATTAAATTAGTCAAAAATGTATATTTGTCATGTAGATTTTTTTTTTTTTTTAAATAGCAAGTCAAACAGTAATTAAAAGAATGTAAAAAAAAAAATGAAGTAAACCTACAATGTTAAGTTAATTACTTCAATATAAATTTATATAATTACACAAATATCAGGTTAAAATTTTAATTAATAAATTAAAAATTAAACTGAAGTTGTATAACTAATCAGTCTCTTTTTCTTTTACTTTCAATTACATCTCTCAACTTTCAACTTTTATGTGTAATAAATGTAAAAGAATATTGTTGAATTTTTCTTGAAAAAAAAATTATTATTATAATAATTGTTAGGGATATTCTATGATTATCCAAAGAGAAAAAAGAACTCCCTTTTTGTAAAAAGTTATCCTATACAGGGAAGAAACTATGGTTATCTTTTAAGTAAAAGGAAGAGAGTTGTAAAAAACAATAATTAAAATAAATTATAATTAAAAAAATAGAATTTAGTCTTTGATAAAATCTAAAAAATAGTTTGTCGTTCATAATTTTTTGTGAATAAAATACGTATAAGTTAATTATTTTTGTGTTTAATGATAGGAGTGTGAGATAAATAATTAATTGAAAAAAAAAAAACATACATCACATTTACATACTTAATTCGTCTACGATTTACGAATAACATGGACTAGTTTTTAGATTTTATCAGGACTAAATTATATTTCTTCCAATCATATATATTAAATTTTATATTTTTCTAAATCGTAAAAACTAAATTATATATTTCTCCCAATCGTGGAGACTAAAGTCTACCTTTTAAAACCACGAACTAAAACTCTAACTTTCACGAAACATACCGCTAAATTTATAATTAAAAAAAAGAGAGAGAGAGAGAAAAGAAGGAGAGAGTGAAAACTCATCCCTCTCTTTACAAATATATTTTCACTTTACATGCTTGATTTTTTTTTTTTTTTTTTTTTTTTTTTTTTTTTTTGGGACAATCATGCTTGAGATTCTTTTTAGGGGAGAGTTGCAGCTTTAGTTCATTGGTCATCATTTTTTTTTTCTTTAAAATGAAAATGTGATTTCTGTTTTCTTTTTAGGTCAAATTATAATGAAAATGCAAATCACATATTATTATTTGAATTTTTTACCTTTATTTCAATTTGGTTTATAGTATTTTAAGGGATGTTTGATACTGATATTTGGACTAGTATTTCAAAATAGTATTACTAAATACTCCTAAAAAATCTACATCCAAACGAAGTTTTGATTGCAATCATTACTAATTTTGAATATTCAAAATAAATACTCATTCTAAATACTAATTTTAAATCATTTTAAAAATTATATCCAAACAAGATTTTGACTGTAATCGTTACTTCTAAATACTCAAAATAAATTTTAATTCAAAATACTAAATTCAAATACTCTTAAAATCTACATCCAAACAAGATTTTTCACCACAATCATCACTAATTATTACTTCTATATACTCAAAATAAATCCTCATTCTAAATACTAATCTTAAAATATTCTTACAAACTACATTCAAACAAGTTTTTAAATGCAATCTTTACTTCAAAATACCTAAAATAAATATTAATTTTAAATACTAATTTTAAATACTCTTAAAATCTCAATACCCATCGAATATGTACTTTTAAATTTGAGTTTTATAATTTTAAAAAGTAATGGCTAAAACTACTTAACTTCCAAAATATTTTTTATCAGAAAAAAATGGAAACTTTCAAAATATTTTTATATTAAAAGAGAACTTTACAAAACTAATCTAAATTTAAAAGATAATTATAAATATAGTCTATATTGTTTTTATAAATATGGTTCGAATTAAGTACACATATAATTTTTGATATACCAAATGATATTTTTTGTTCAATCAATTATTCACTCACACTTTTATCACTGAAGACATAAATAATTAACATCTACGCATTTTATCCACCAACAAACGAATGACATAGAATATTTTTTAAAATTTTATCAAACTTTAAGAACTAAATTATAATTTTTCAAATCATATAAATTCCTCCAAATCACAAAGACTAAAGTCTAAATTTTTATGACTAAACGCTAACTTTCTTCGAACTATAGAAACTAAACCTATAATTTTATCGTAAGAATAAATTATTAATTTACGAGATATAATTTTAAGAGTCAAAGATAAGAGAAGAGATCTCTTCCTTTACCGTATGTTTTTACTGATCTAAACATATATATGTTTTTAATTAAAAAAATGAGTTTTTTTTTTTTTTTTTTTAATTTGATGAAAGAGAAAAGGGAAGAGTTTGAAAATAGAGAGAAAGTGATGAGAAAGGGATGGATGAAAGTCATTAATGGATGGGTCATACATAAGACATAGAGACAGGCGGCCTCTTATTTATTATATTTATCTTTTAAATTAAATCCTCAACACGTGCAAAAACGACACCGTACCATCAAATATCATCTCCACTTCCCACAACCCTAAACTTTTTAATAATTATTTTGTTTTGGATTTTCAAAGTTAACAAATTTAAAATACTACTTTCACTCATAAATTTTTAATTTCTAATTCTATTTTTTAATAAACTTTTTTAAAATATTTCAATTTTATTATTTTTTTTTTTAAATTTCTTTTGTTGTTTTCATTTGATTGGAGCCGAGCCATACATTTAACTTAATTGAGTCAGTTTTTGTTACATTTTAATTTTTTAATAATTTTAACATTCATAAAATTTCTTTTATTATTTGTTGTTTATGAAAAATCTCCAACAATATGACAAAAAAAAAATCATAATGAATCAGAAAAAATATGACATTTGAATTGGACCTCAATGATTTATATATATGCTTGACCAATTATTCATCTTAAATAATTATTTTTCGTTCCTTTTAAAATAGAACAGAAAATATAAACATCTTAAAATTATGATGATATAAAAAAAAGAAAAAAAAATGTTGTAATTTGAATAAATAATAGATAAAATAATAATTCGTTCGATTTACGCTATATTATCGAACCAATTAAAAAAAAGAATAATAAAAACTCAAATTCATTATAAGCATAATTTTAAAGTTTTATTAAAATATAAAATAAATTAGACATTGAAAAGGACTAAGAACTAAAAAAAATAATTTCAAAATACATGGACAAATTAAATCTTGCTTTTGTAAGTATATTATTTTAAATAATTATCTTACAAATATAGAGAAACCATCAAACGTCGCTTTGGCCGAGTGGTTAAGGCGTGTGCCTGCTAAGTACATGGGGTCTCCCCGCGAGAGTTCGAATCTCTCAGGCGACGCGATTCGTTTTTTTTTCCTTCGATTTTTATCTTAGTTGAACCGACTTGTCGTTTCGCGAATGTTAGACGACACGTCGAGTAAATAACCTTTTGACTTATGAAAAGCGTCCAATTTTGTTGACCAGGTCAATTTTAGCCATTGCTTTGTTTTTTAATAGCCAGTCCACATTTGACATATTCCTCATTCTATAAATTATTTTTCTTTTTAAAAATTATAAAAAATATCATAAATAAATAGGATAAATAATAAATTTGGTCTCTCAAACAAAGTCCCAATAATTAAAAAAACTATATTTTAATTCAGATATTTTGGAAAAAATTACTTGAAAAATTACAATTTAGTCTTTAAAGTTTGATAAAATATAAAAAATATTATATCTAATTTGTAATTGTTGTTGAATAAAACATGTAGAAGATAATTATTTATATGTTCAATGATGAGAGTGCGAGTTACAAGAGATTGCACGGTTGGCTGATGACTTAAGTTCCGAAGGTATACTCTTTTCAAGATCTTTCGAGACTTATCTGTGACATTAATTTGCAATCATTATTCCTTAGAAATCGTAGAAACCAAATTTATAATTTACCTTAAATAATAAAAATGCTATTAATAACCACGTGTTCGAGTGGCGAGAATTTAGATTTTGAATTAAGAATACTTTATGAACTTTTCTTAAAAATTAAGGATACATCAAATTTAGTTTAATTTCTGCGAGTTAGAGAATTCTTCATAAAATATTTACCTATCTATTCAAGTTTCTAAATTCATCCCAAAAACTAGTTGATTGTTCTTTTTTTTTTTTTTTTTTTTTTTTTTTGTGTTTGAAGAATTACAAAGAGAGTTATGATTATAAATTTAATACTTCTAAAACTCATTTGATCAAATTGTTAGTACAACATTTCAAATGTTAATAACATGCTAAATCTCATTAACTATTTATTTGAAAAACTTAATTTTTAATTCTCATTCATTTTAAAATTTTCTTTACAATTTTACGTTTAGAATATTATAAACAAAACTTTAATAATTACACACAAAAAATTATTGATTAACCTTTTTTTTACATTTTTAAGGTCAAAGAGTATTATTTTCAACTTTTTCAAATTTAAGGATATTTTTGAAACACAACTTTAATGATTTCATCATAAGTTACAATGATATTTTTTTTTAAAACAAAATTAAAATTTAAGAACATTCTTGAAAATTTTCAAAATTTAGGACATGTTTGTGACAAATCTTATAATTCAAGAATATATTTAATAATTCAGCCTATTAAAATGTTGGAAAAGAACGTGCTCTCTCTATTTATATATACACACACTTCCTAAGTGTCTGAATTAGCCTATGAAAACCTCGTATGATCATTCAAAACATACTTTTTGATTTAACTAAGATTAAATTGTAATAAACATATACAGATAACAGAAAAAAAAAATATTTTTAAATATACGATCATCATGAATTGAACTCATTATCTCATAGATCTCTAAAAAAAATTAATCATTAGTTCAAGCCAAGTTCTTTTTTTTTTAGTACAAATTGTGGGAGGGGACAACAAACCCTACATAGGGTACTACTACTCTCAAATAAATTGAAAGTTAAATACTGATTTCTAGAATCGAACCCGTGACGCTGGTGTTGATTGGAATAACACCGATAGTAAGTTTACACTATCAACATATCTAAAGTTCTTTTTGACCATTACGACAACTCTGGTATATTTACAACTATCAAAAGTTCAAAGCAATATAGCTTTTCATCATAAAAAAATTCGGGTCGATAAGGTGGAGATGGAAAACACGAACCTTGAATCTTTAGGGCAAATGCATAACATCTTAATCAATCAAGCTTGCTATAAAGAACTTGGTTGAACAAAAATTTATACATGTCTAGTCTACTTCTCTGCCATATTTTTTTTTCTTTCCCTTCTTTTTTAGGATAGTTTGAGAAGGTACCAAAACCAAGCAGAGAGTGATGCAAAAAGAAAACAAAGCAGTCAGTTTCTTGATAAAGTCGGAATGTCCTTGTAGCAGCCTTTACAACAATCCCTTCAGCATCTTCAAGCCAAAGTCCTTTGAACAAAGTTTGGGTGTGGCCTTTGACATTCAGTTAGGATGTGTTCGGAGAATAATGAAAATGATTATGGAACGAATGAAAAATTGAAGAAAAATGATTATTTGTATTTGGAGTGAAGATAGTGATTACAAAAAGAATGATTAATAGGATTCGGCGTAAAAAGAATGATAATGAAAAAAAAAATAAGAGTATAATGTAAATGAAAAATAGTTAAAGATGAGAATAAAAAGAAGTTGAGAATAAAACGATAATTTCAAAAAAACGTGATTACTTTTCGATAGCCTAAACACCAAAAATCATTCGCTTTTTCATTATTTCTCTTTAGTGGCCCAAACTTAGGGTCACTTATTTGAATTAGTTGGGAAATGGATCAGAAAAAGGAGGGGCAAGGAAGCAAACAAAATGGAGCTGAGTTGTCAATTAGTCCCCTAAACAAAAACTTTAGGGTCCCCTAACCAATATTCTACCTATTTAGATTGGCCAAACCCAGGTTCTAAGGATACCATTT
Organism: Cyclanthera cordifolia; assembly: GCA_037832605.1. Lineage (NCBI taxonomy): Eukaryota > Viridiplantae > Streptophyta > Magnoliopsida > Cucurbitales > Cucurbitaceae > Cyclanthera > Cyclanthera cordifolia. The sequence goes on along the minus strand of JBBMEG010000009.1, from coordinate 181,091 downwards.
TTTTTTTCCCAAAAAACAAACAACACTTCTCTTCTAATATCTCCAAATTTGTTGATCAAAAGAGTTCTACATAACACAAAACCATAAGAAAACTTCTTCCTCCAAAAATTAAGATCATTAACCATGATTTTAAGTAGTAACCTCAGTATTTCCAATAACTTCCAAGTGCATTCTTTAGTATTGTCTATTGAGCAAAAGTCGATGACCAAGAAGTTATAAAAAAAAAAAAAAAAAAAAAAAAAAAAAAAAAAATTGAAAATCGAAAAATCAGAACTTCACTCCTCTACTCACAATAAAACACCACGTCCATCCCTAAACCAGACATCAGCAGACATTAAAAGAATAGAGTGACCGAAGGCGTCTACAAATTAATGTCACAAACGGATCTCGAACCTAGAAACTTGAGAGAGCACACTTTCAAAGTCCAAGCCTTCAACCACAGCACCATCCCTAAATACTATACTTTCATTTTTTTGATGAACTCAAAATAAAAATTATAGCCAACATGAGCAACGACTCTATTGATATGTGTGTGCCCAAGATCAAGATTATGAGCTTGAATCGTCTATCCTTTGATAGTTGTTGAACTAAAAAATAATAAATAATAAAAGCATAGGCAAGGGTTTCCATGTGGATCCAAAGGAGAAGAAAACATGTACAACAAGAGAAGAGTCCTATTCTGACAATCCACCTGAAAATTTCCTAGTTAGAAACATATAATTGAAATAAGAGAAGAAATTTTTAAAAAAAAACAACAATAATTGAAGGCCATGCCTTAGTGGGTGGTGGGAACAAGATAAAGGAATGACACACAAACACAGCACAAGTGGTGGCTCAAACCTGATGGCCTCAACTCAATTATGGTCAAGTGCATCCATCCAACCAACATCACCACTTTCCCTTCCCATGTAGTGACAAAACAGGAGGTTTCATATCAAACATCACACATTTTGTTCAATAGGTGGGTCCCAATCATTGCCTGACACGTGGCTTTGCTGTGACAAGGAAAATGACCACTAAGAATGGTGGACCTTTGCCTTCTGCTTTTTCTTTTTTTTTTTTGGGCACTGTTTTATGTAACGACAAAAGATTCAAAATATGGGTGTCGTGCTAAAGGTTATATGTTAAAGGTTATAGGAGATGTTTGGATTGAGTATTTAGAAATAAGATTTACTAAATACTCCTAGAAAAACTACATCCAAACAAACTTTTGATTGCAATCACTATTTCTAAATACTCAAAATAAATCCTCATTCTAAATACTAATTTTAAATACTCTTAAAATTATATTCAAACAAACATTTGACTACTATCATTACTTCTAAATACTTAAAATAAATTCTCATTCTAAATACTCTTAAAACAACATTCATGACGGTATTCATTACTTCTAAATATTCAAAATAAATCTTCAATCTAAACACTAAATCTAAATGCTTTTAAAAACTACATCCAACAAGCTATTGACTGTACTCATTACTTCTAAAAACTCAAAATAAATCATATTCTAAATACTAATTTTTAATACTCAAAAAATCTCAATCAAAACATCCTCGCAAGGTAAGGGTTCAATCCAAGATGATAATCTATATATGCAATATCTTTTATGGGTTCTTTTGACAATCACTTGTTGTAGGATCGAGCAGTTTATCTCATAAAAATAATAAAAAATAATCAAAAGTACACGAAAGTAAGATGAGTTTTTGATTGGGCTCACAAACTCCATCTAACATATAGCCTATAGGCCCACTACTTCTAGTTCTCTGAACATGTGCTTCCTATAGAAAGACATTTTGTTATGGTTTTTTGACTGATGCATAAAGCATTAGCCCTAGAGAGAGGCAGACCCCAACAAACCAGAATCCCTTCGTCCTGTCAGCAAATAATATAAATTTAAATTCTCAGTTAGCTTAAATTTGAGCTTCATGCGTGGTCTTAAATGAGCTAAATAAGTCTTTATCAATTAAGGATATGATTTAGGTTTAGTAAACGAAAAACTATCCTCGAAAGTTTTACAAAATAAGGTCCGGGATCAGCATATGATTCCATTCACCTCATAAATCGAGTTAAAACCATCAGGCCTTAACAAGATCGGCTCGGGGCCTCCATAGTCCAAGCCTGTACTTGTGAGTGTACTTCAATATCAGCTTCCTCTGCCACAAACCACAGAGTAAAATTTAGGCCAACGAGCATCATTGTGAAGACACCATTATTGTTCTAAATCAAATACAAAGTGTCTAAAAAACTTGGTTCTTGTCAAAATTTGTATTCCTTAATGATCATGACTGAGAATTAATGACTATTATTAATGTATTTAGTAGAAAGGACAGAAGAAGGACTGGCAGGAAAAAGGTGTGATGCAAGTGTGACTGCGTGGGGAGGTGTTTGGATGAATAATTGTGAAGTAATTAAAAATTAGAGGTTATTTTGAGTGGTTTTAGAGAAGAAATTGGAGTAATAGTTCGTTTGTATGAGGTGTTTAAAGAGTGATTATAAAAGTTCGTTTTAATAACTCTATAAAACACTCAAACAAACAGCCCTATAAATTATTGCAACAACAAAAGTGTAGGCGGGAAAGGGGTGCAAATCTAGTAATTGTATGATAAGCTAGAAGTTAAGAGAGATGAGAAACTCCCGAATTTCCCACGAAGCTAGTGGTGTCTACTTAAAAGAGATGATAAGCTACAAAACTCATACATAACTAATCATCCAAAATACTCTTTCAAAAAAAAAACTGATCATCCAATAAGTAAAGAGCAAAATAACAAACTAATCAATTATATTTGAATTTCAATGATCAGACGTTTAATTAAAGCTATTTTATTGTGAAAAACAAAAATCATTATAAATTCAACAAAAGTTCACTAATGAAATTTTAAGCCCTTCGTTTTAATTATTTTAAACTTCTAAGACTAGAGAAAAAATGTTTGCACATTTTCAACTTCCAAAAGAATGACTAATTCATAAATAGTCCTAGTCCTACTCTTCTAAGAAGAGTTCGTTAGAAATAATGAAAGACATCGATAAAACAAAAACACATTTTATTTTATGGAAAAATACCTTTTTGGTCCCTCACTTCTAAGTTGGGTTTCAATTGAGTCCTAGAGTTTTCGAACTCAACAATTTAGTTCCTGGCCTTAAATTTTGGATTCTATCGGAGAGCTGAAGTGATTTAGTTCAAATAGAAGTTAGAAAATTATTTTTTTTGTAAAAAAGAGGGTCTCGTCCCTGTAACTAAATCCAAAACTTAGAGACTAGCATATCAGATAACAAAAAAAGGCACAAAGTGCAAAAAAAGACACGGGCTTTTTTTCCAAGGAGCACCATGTTTAGAAAAAAAAAACAAGAAATATACAAATAGAGTATATATACACACAAAATATATATATTAATCTAATACCATATAGATTTTTCACAGTCATCCCATCAAAAACATGAAACATCAAAATGTTAATCACAAATAAAAATCTGAAGTCTTAAAGATCAAACTTATGATCTCTAAATATATATCTATCATAATCCTTTCATTAGTGATAGTTAGAGAGAACAAAGAAGCGGATTTGTGATTAGGGCTAACAATTAGCTTTAAACTATTTTTTTATAAAACTTTTGAAGTAATTCTTGATTGAATTTGAAATTTAAAAAATAAATAGACAGAAACAAGCAAGACATTGTTGTTTCGCTTAGATTTAAAATAAAAATAAAAAGCTCTCAAGGCTCGCAACTTGACATTTGAGGGCTTAATGAAAGACCTGCGCTTTTTGTGAGTCTTTTTATCTGCAAGGTGAGGCGCTAAATTACAGTAGGTAGCCTTTTTGATCATGAAGCACGCCTTTTGGGATTTTTAAAGGGAGTATCCTATGAACCCTAAAATAAACTCAGGCTTTATTAAAGATGAGTTCCCTTCCTTTTACGAGCCTTTCTATCTGCAAGGTGAGGCGCTAACATTGAGCATGTAGCCTTTTTGAGCCTGAAGCACATCTTTTGGGGTTTTAAAACACTATTGTTTCTTAAAAAATAAAACTCAGGCAGTATCCTATGAACTCCAAAAAAAACCACAGGGACTAAATTGTTAAACTCGGAGATCCAAATGAAAACTAGCCCAAATTTGAGGGACTAAAAAGGTAGTTTTCCCGGTAATTTATGACAGCTAGACTGGCCATCAAAATTAGCTATCACCAAAAGGACCTAGAGAACACATCCAGAACAAATTAAGTAGCATTGCAAAGTCTAGGGTTGTTACCTAAGAAAGCTTATCAAATATAGGTAATAGGAAGCCTATGCCTATATTTTCAGTTTTTTGGCGTTCAAATAGGTCTAAGTCTTGCTAATGCATATCTTTACATAGTGAAATCCAAAACTGTAGCCATATGTTTGCAGATTGAAGGTTGAAATCATAAGTCACCAAGTATTTGACTGTGTCGTTGCTAGTACATGGCATTTGCATAATGTAAAAAGAAAAAAATAAAAATAAGGTTGAAGAAATACTTACATGTTTGCAAGGGATTCCAAGTTTTTTCAGCTTAAGTGTGCGAGTAACGAGCAGCTTTTGGAAGTCGCCAATCTCTGATTCAAGTTTAGCCACATGTGACTCGACCCCATGCCCAACACCAGTTAAAAATTCTGGTATTCCAACCTTTACTAGAACATAAATGACAAAACAATCAAGCGCACATAAAATATCTTAATGACTCTAAATTCAGAAATTTAATACTGTTTGCAGACTCAAGGATATCATAGCAAACAAATGATGACAAACAAGCAACATAAAATGATATCAATACTAGTAGGAAGATTAAGAATAATATGACTCAACATACAGAAAGTTAATTAACTGTAGTACTTTTCAACTTTCTGAAATCTCAGATTGCATTTACTTTGCCCGCTTCCTTTTTAACAGACAGAGAATCATGTCCTGACTTCAGTTTGGGTAATAAATTCATCCAACGAAGAGATACAAAATAAGTTCCATTTCCAATTATGTGCATAGTGTTTTAAAAAGCTCCAAGTGCACTAAGGTGTAGGTGCAATAGTTCTCTGGAACTTGAGGCAGCACACATAAAGGCTGGGCTTTTTTACTTAAGACGCACTATATAAAAAAAACGTAATACATTTATGTGTGTACACACACAATAAAGACATTTTCATAGAAAGAAATGAAATTTTAACCAAAGACAATATATATATATAACACACATGAGGTTGAACTATTAACCTACATAAGAAATGAAGTTTAACTAAGAATAATATATAACATACATAAAATTCAAATATTAACCTTCAAAAGAAATGAAGTTTTAAACAAAAATAATATATAAAACATACATAAGATTCATCTTTGAACTTTTGAATGTAGTTTTGTGAAGAAAAACTCATGGAGAGAAAAAAAAAAAAGTGAATTTTGTCTGTGGAGTTAATGAATTATGTAATTTAAGGTATTCAAATGTCTTATCAGTTATCTCGCACTTCGAATCCTAGTACAACGATTATATGGAGATAGAATACAAAAAAGTTGAAGTAAAAATGCATATAAAACACAATAGGCCACAAAGCACACGAGGGTTCACAAAAGGCATCAAATAGCATGCACACACCTTATCAGGCGCACAAGATGAGGCGTTAGCCTTGTGCCGCCTGAGTTCGCCTTTTAAAATACCAGTTCATACAACCTTTCAATAAAGTCACTCACTCCTCTTTTCGCTAACAGACAGAACTAAGTCATTTTATTTTTCATATTCCCAAACACAATTCTGGGCTCAATTCTTGGATCAAGATGAGAATAAATTTGTATAGAAATGAAAACTGAAAAAAACAAAAACAAAAACACTTACCAACATATGGGGTAGATTTAGAAAAGAATCTAGCAAATAAAGGAGCTGTGTATGGTTGCAGTTTTGACCCATGGTAGGAGATAATCTGCCTCCATGCCATTCTTTTTGCTGTGGACAACAAACCCATCAGTCTCAAATCACAAAACCTTTCTAGGAAGGTCTTAAGCTTACAAGTAAACTGCAGGAAATTTTAAGTTCTGTAATCAACTTTTACTTCAGAATGATTGAGTAATATGATTATTTTTTTTGACACTAAGTAATACGAATATAACAAACAATCTGCCTATACGGTGCATGAAAAAGATTTCATCAAATTCAATTGCAAAGAAGAAAATAATCATGAACTTACCGAGCCAAATAAGTTTCTTTTTTATAAAAAACAAGAATCATTTCATTGATAAGATGAAAAGTTATATGGGAAGAAGAACGCCAATGTTGGCCAACTACAAAGGAGGAACAAAAATACATCATCAATCCTACTTGAAAAAATACACAAGGAAAACAAACCCAGACCGGTCTAGAAAAATGAAACGGCTCAGTTCAACAAAATGGTCGGTTCTAGCTGAGAATGGCCGAACCGCCCACTACGCAAAAAGGATTGGGCCCATGGATCCAAAATGGTCGGTTCTAGCCGAGAATGGACGAACTGCCCACTACACAAAAGGGATTGGACCTATGGATCCAAAATTAGGGTCTCCCTTGCTTCTTCTCCAAACATTCTGTCACCTCTCTCACGTACCGGGCAAAAGATTCACCACCATCTCATCGAAGCTCGTTGGATTGCTAATTGAAGGGATTAATGAGTACCATGGGGGAGGAAGACGAGCCAAGATAGGGCTCTAGCCCGAAAAGAAAGGGGGAGATGAAAAGTTGGAACCCGTACTTTGCTGGAACCAGAGAAGAGAGAAGGTGAAACCGAGACGTTGTTGTCTTTGATACTACTTAAAGGACGGCGCTTGCACCAACATCCGAGGGAGTGAGAGAGAGAGGAAGATGGTATTGTGCTCAATGTTTTTAGATGTGCAAGGCGCACAAGAGCACAACAATATTTTGGAGCTTGAGACGCTCAAAAGGCATGACCTTTTTTGTCCAAGGTGCATCATGAATAGAAAAAAAAAAGACATATGCATGTGTATATATACATAAAACATATATATTAATCTCTTATAATATAGAATTTTTAACGTAGTCACCCTAGGAAAAACTTGAATCATCAAAATGTTAAGAATAGAGAAGTGGATTGGCGATTAGGGTTGACAATTAGATTTTTTTTTTTTTAATAAACTTTGAAGTAATTGTTTTTTTGAATTTGAAATTCAAAAAACAAATAGAGAAAAGCAAGTAAGACATTATTGTTTTACTGAGAATTTGAAATCTATGCCTAAGGACTTCATGAAAGGTGTGCGCCTTTTGCGAGCCTTTCTATCCATGTCTCACCTATCTAAGGCGAGGCGCCAACATTGAGTTTGGGGCTTTTTTGAGCCTAAGGTGTGCCTTTTGAGGCTTTTTAAAATACTATGATGAGGTCGGCGACCATGTAAGCAGAAAGTTGCTATCAACAACGTTTAGAGGTGTATGAGTCGTCCATGAGAGGGATGGACTCGTTGAGCGAAGGTTGGCAATCAAGGTTCTTTGGTTTTTGGAGGAGCAAGTCATGACCATCTTCAAGAGGGGTAAGACGAAAGGCAGAGAGACGAATTCCTGTGTGTGAGATATATGGGTGTCGATCAAAATGAGAAGTTTCATCCGGCGCCGCCGTGGAAACAACACCAGAGGAAGAAGAAGAGGATGAGTTAGGATTTGAAGTAGAGAGAATTTAGATAGAGGGGTTTTTAGTGAAAGAAGGGTTTTTAAATATCATGAGCCAAATATGTTTTCAGTAGTTCTAATTTCAATTTTTGGACAAGAAACAAAAGTCTTCATTAATTGTTGAAAAGCTATAAGAGTGTACGAGGAGTCAAATCTAGAAGTAGAACAAGAAGAAATAAAGCATGGACGACCATTGATTCTGAAACCCTTCAAATGATACAAATGTCATAAGAAGAAGAATTAACATATAACTTCGACAGAACATCATATAGCTTGAAATTTTATGAGCTTCAAACAATCCAACCAAGCTGAAGATTCGACTTCAAATATGCTTTGATCTCTTTCCAAACAAATATTTGATAGAATGGCCTTAGAAGAAGAATTGATTCATGGCTGGCATTGATGGAAAATAAATATAAAAAATATTCACCCAAGAATTTGACTTCCAGCTTTTTGGAGGTTAGAAAGAACAACCAAAAACATATTTTCCATGAAAATCTGGTTCTAACTTAAACGGATTCCAATTAATTCTGTACTTAAAAAATACAACCTCCAACAGAACTCTATCAATAAACTTAATACTATTCCATATTTTTATGAAGCATAAATTTTTCATTGATGTATGAGAAAGAATCAATAGTCCTGACGAAACTAGTTACAAAGAGCTTTGCCCCCACGAGAATAAATTGGTTGAGATCATAGTTACAAAATGGGGAGAGGATGGCTCCATGCTGGAGCTATGTGAATTGTAGATTCTAGGAGATTATCTAACGTGGGGTGAGTGTCGTAAAAAAATCTTATTGATTCTTTCTAAAGGCTATCCGAAAGGATGCAAAAACGAGAATGGACCAGAAGATCTCATTTGCATCACTGAAAGGATGACCCTATAAAACATTAGAAAAGAGGGAAAATATCCCATAAAAATTTGCCCAACAGCAGCTAATGTATATCTGTTCTTGAGCTTTGTAGCAAAAGTGACAGCAACTACAAGATAATGTAATCACAGGGACTCTCTTCTAAAATTTCACTTCAAATTCAAAATAATACAATAAAAGACAGTTTTTCCACCCCTATAGAAAATCAGAAGCTCTCCCTGAAGCCAATCTTTCGTTCAACTTTCAGTTGATATTTCGTCTTAAAATATTCAATTCGATTGTTTTTTTTTTTTGTCCAACAGAAATGTCGGTTACAGAATGAACAAAACTACAGCTCAAATCTGCAAATGCTTCCCTATTTCCTCTTATCCAAACAAAAAAGGTTCCGCATTTCAACAATTAGCATTTGAATATCATATAATTGTTGTTGATATTTAGATCATGTGTGCAGAACTACAGCTCAGCTGGATCAATGAAGAACCATAGCAGCGAGCAAGGTTTATTCTAAGAGTAAACCTTCTGTTTTGGGAGTAACGAATTGGAAATCATTTCCCTCCGGTATGATTTAAAACCTTGATTCGAATGAAAAAAATTTAGTCCAGAATATTACAATGTCAGATTGGAAGGATTACAAACTGAAAATTGAAGTCATTACAAATGTAGCCTATGTTGGAGTTGGATGAATCGGAAGAAACAAAAATAAGCAAAAAGGAAAGAGAGAACGGACCTGATGGATAGCAGTAAGAGTTGAGGTGACGGTGGTTGGTGTGGCAGCGATAAATTGCGGCAGAAGACGGTGGACAGCCTTCCGGCGAGAGGCAAAGATAGAAGACCAAAAATATAAGAAAACGTACTGTACATAGGGTTTTATTTTTCTTTTATTTATTATTAATAAAAAAATAATATCAATTAATTCAATTTCAATTATTAATGGAATAACTTAACTAAAATCTACTTAATCAATATATAAATATTTAAAAAAAATAAAAATATATTGATAACTAAATTGATGTAAAAATAAATTTAAATGTGTAATATGAAACAAAAACATTATAAATATTATGTTAGTTTATGAAAAATGTTTATCAATTTTTAATTTGATTTTTAATTAAAGTTCTAATTGAAACAAAATCAAAAATCAAATGGATAGTTGTATCTTTTAATAGTCAACGATTTGGACTCAATTAATATAAAATCAAAGATATTAATTTAGTTGTCAATTTAACACAAAATCGAGCTTAAATCATCTCAGTTAAAGTACATTTTGTTATTTGTTTTATTTTGATCCCTAATTTTTTAAGAATTCAATTTTAGTTTGTAAATTTTTAAGTTTGTTCTATTTTAATTAATGTTCTTTCAAATCTGTCTCTTTTTTTTATGTGTGTACTTATAACTATTCAATTTTAATTTTTAGATTTTCCCAATAAATTAAAATGGGTTCTATTGTAAAAAAATTTACTATTTTTTTTCATTTTATCATGTTTCTCTATAAATATTTTAAAGGTTCAAATTATTAACATTAATAAATAAATTTCAATAAATATTAATTTCAAAGCTTACTAGAGATTTTAATTTTAAATATAGAGAATAATATCAAGTATTTGAATCGAATACGTTGGTTGTTTAGTGCACCTGTATCTTATAACTTTCAAAACCATCATCCTAATAGTGATAGATTTTGATTTAGTTTTTGTTGATTTTGTGTCAAATTCATAACCAAACCAATATATTCATTTTTTTTTTTAATAATTGGATTTGAATCAATGTCTAATGAAGGACAAAACCATTGGGTTTTTTTTTTTTGGTTCAATTCCATTTTGGTTTTGTTTTCAATTTCGATTTCAATAAAAATTTTGATTTATTTTTTAAAAAAATTTGTCTCATTCTCAATTTGATGGTTTTGATTTTGTTCCAAAAACTTCAGTTTGTTGAAAAAAAAAAAAAAAAAAAAAAAAAAAAAAAAAAACCAATACTTTTGTAAGTATCACAATATTTATAATATTTTTATTTCATATTTCACATTTAAATGGGATTTTCCATAAAATTTAAATTCCGAGATTTATTTTTGTTTTCTTATTATTTATCTATTTGATTCGGTTTTGATTTTTTATTGGTCATTCTATCAAGTACCGAAATTAAACCGATATATTTTGGTTTCCTAAAATATCAAATAATGATTCAATATTGTTCTAAATAATTGAACCGGTCTATTTGTTTGGTTTGATTTTGTCAATTTTTTTCTTTCCTCTCTAATCTTGACAAGTAGTGTTGAGAATGTGAGAGAAGAAAATCATAACAGATCTGTTTAAAAAAAAAAAAAAAAACGTATAAAATCTTAGGAGAAAATATTAGCAAAAAATTTGATTTAGAACTTAAATTGATAAGTACAAAACTGATATAAGATAAGCTGAAGTGAAATTTAAAATTATTAAAATTCAATTATGCGTTACGATTAAAATATGAATTTAGAATAGAATTTGTTATCACCAAAAGTTTTCAAAATCACAAGTGGCCTTTGGCGAAGCAGTTTTGTTTCTGGAAACATGAACTAGCATTTTTCACCCATTTCCAGCCAATCTCATTGATTCAATGGATAAACAACTTCACCACTCTACAATCAAACCCACCTTTTAGAGCAACATCCATTTTGACCATAAATCTCATCAAATCAACCTTAGACAAGAGTCAGATCATAGACGCTCGTAACCTGTTTGATGAAATGCCTGTGTGAGAAGTGGTTGGCCTGGACTTCCATGGCTAATAACTATACTCGAACATGGGTTGTGTTCTTTTGAGATGATGATGAATTATATTGACCTAAATGCCTTCACTATGTCTGGCTTTCTCAAGACTTGCACGGGCGTGAAGATTGACGAGTAGAATGCACTCTTGGACTTGTATGCTACTTCTTGTACTACCATTGATGATGCATTGATTGTGTTTAATGATATACTTTTGAAGATTGTTGTGTGATGACTCATGGACTACTTTGAGAAAAAGAAAATTCTTATGTGATATGAGACTTGGTATCCTGGTCCTGGTCAGCAACCACCGACGGTCCCACCCGAGGCTGCTCTTACTCGGTTAGATAAGTGAGCAGTAGCTAGTAGGAAAGCAACCCTTAAAGAAAGAACTACATCATGGCCAAAAGTTGGGGCAAATATAAGGTTACCCACCACCCGAGGGATAAGAATCGTTTTCCTATCAGGCTTTGTCGAGTTAGCTTCAAAGCTTTGCTTCTTGCAATTCCTATCCTAACGCTTTGCTTTCTTTGTTTGCATCCGCGGTTGGATATCCAAACCATGATGATTGGCTATGAATGGATACGGAAAAGAGACAGTTAAGTTGTTGGATGAAATTGTTCGAAATGGAAATCAACCTAATCAGATAGTATTCGTGCGATTCTAAGTGCTTGTAGCCATTTCGAACTGATGTACAAGAGACTAGAATATTTGTGATCAATGCTAGAGGATTACAACCGTACTCCTGATCAAAAGATTTATGGTTGTGCGGTGAACTTGCTTTTTCAACTCGTCAAGAGCATTCCATTCAAACCTGTTTCATCTGTTTAGGGAGCTTATGAAGCATATATCTTTCAAATCTAGGAAACTTGACAGCTCGGAAAGTACTAGATACAACGCCGGATATGGCGGAGACTTATCTGTTGTTATCCAACATATATGCAGCTGAAGACAAATGGGGCGAGTTTTCCAAAATGAGGAAGCTCATGAAAGAAGTTGGATCGAAATTAGAAATGAGGTTTATAGTTTTGTGATTGAAGATAAGATGGATTCTCATACAGAGTGGGTGCACAAAGTTCTCAACTAAAAGTTTAGCATTTGAAGAATGGAAAATGATATAACCATATGAGGTAAGTTGAGAGAATCCTCTTCAAAGAAAGACATCGATTATGACTCATCACGCCATCGATACTAGAAAGAGATCGATTGTGTCTCAGTGGATCTTCGTTTATGTTGATAACATCTTAACTTGCAGAGATGGAGTTAATGCAGATGGCACCTTGCATTCCTCATACAGCTGTTCAAAGGTACAAATGTCTTTCATATAATATATATCTACTGCAAACTGACTCGGACAATCACGAATATCAAAAAAAAAATATATATATATATATATATATTTACTGAAAATGTCACGTATGAACAGAACGTCCCAGAATGAGGGAATGTTCTTCTTTAACCAATATAATAGCAGCAAGTATAGAGATCAATACACTGTGTTGTTCTGGTAAACATGGATGGGAGGATCTCAAATTCAAATGAAAGAAAAATAAATTAAAAAAAAATCTTGAACTAAAATATGTGATTTGTTTGCATTGATCTATTTATTTAAGAAAAGTCCACATAAATTGTTCAATTATCTGAGGTTGTATTTAAAAGTGAGAGTTTATTTTTAATGCCTTTACAAGTTCATTTCTAATAGCTTCATAAAAATTATAAACAAACATCCCTTCGTAACCAATCATTTCTTTCATAGTTAGTAGTTATAGTTTAAAGTGAGATAATCATTGTTCTTATAATTAGATCATTCTTTTAACTTTAAATACAAAGAACACGTTTAGCTACAACAGAAAGGAGACAAAAGTAAGAACAAATTAATGTTTAATGGAATGACAATCTTGCAAATCAAATAGTAGAAAGAAATCTCTTCCATTCCTTTCTCCACCACTCCAAACATGTCCATATAATTATTCTCTCAATAATCATTTTATCTCATATTCCAATTTGTTGTACTAAAAAAAAGTAAACTATAAATTTGGTTCTTATAGTTTGAAGAAAGTTAGAATTCAATCATTATGATTTAAAAATCTAAACTTGTCTCTATGGTTTGAAAAATTAGAATTTAGTCCTTAAGACTAAATAAAATCTAAAAAATAGTCTGTTTACAATTGTTGATGAATAAAACAGGTACAAATTTGTTATTTTTGTATTTAATGATGAGTGTGAGATAGGTAATTAATTGGACAAAAAAGCATCATACACCAGAAATTACATTTGCATACTAAATTTGCCTATGATTACAAATAACATTAACTATTTTTTAAGTTTTATTAAACCACATGAACTAAATTCTTTTTTATTTTCAGCCATTGAAACTAAATTCTATATTTCTTCCAACTATAGGGACTAAATTTTATATTTTTTCAAACTATAAGAACTAAAGTCTAAATTTGTAAATGAACTAAAGTTTAAATTTTTAAACGAACTAAATTCTAACTTTCTTCGAATCATTCGGTATCAAAAAAGAAAAAACTTAAGAAAGTCTTCATTTCATCTTCATATATCATTAAGGTAAAGTATAAAAGAACACAGAAAATCACAAAACAGAGTTTGTAAAACATAAAAGCCACAAGATTTAAGGCTAAACAATTAAACCTCCTTAACTTCAACAGCTTCCACCTCCTCTTCCTTCTTCTCACTCACAACCTTCACAGGCTCTTCAACCTGAAAAGCAGAAACAGGAAAAGTCCTATATAGCCCTGCAGGGGTTTGAAAAGTAATTTTACCAGTGGGAGGGTCATCAACATAAATATCACAAAGTGTAACCCAAAGCAAAAGCTCCTTGGTTTTAACCCCAGTGAGTTTCTTGATCTTGTTCTGCTCAACAATGGCTGTAACTTCAGTTGCATAAGAAACAAGCTTCCCAATCTTCTCAAATTTGTGGGTTGTGCTCTTCTTTTGCTTTAGCCAAACATACCCTGTTTCTCTCTCAATCCCACATTCTTCTATGTCTTTCAATGGTAATAGCCCATTTGGTAGCCCTATTTCTTTTAGCAATTCTTTGGATTTCTCTTGGCATATCTCATCTCCTCTGTATACTTCCTTTGCTTTGGCTTTGATTTCTTCAGCCACAACTGACATTTTTTTTTTTTTTTTTTTTAATTTTTGCTTTTTGAATCACAATTGGTGGTGGGTTTTGTTCATTCATTCTTATAGTTCCTTGTTTTCTCTTTTACCCTTTGTTTTTCCTCAAATTACCAACATGCCATCCTTGATTTCTCTTTTGTCCTTTGTTGTTACTGAAATTACTAAATTGCCATTGGGTGAGTCAAAGGTGAGGGAATTCACAAGGTGTGTGTGTGTGTGTGGTATTGGTTCACATGGTAGGCACAATTGGTCCGGGAAAGTAACTTATTGCACCTCTACTAAGAAAATAAAGAAGTATCCTTTAAAAAATATATATAATAAAATAATATAGGAGAGAATTACAATGTTTTTTTTTTATTTTAATGAGAGAAATTTACTTTCCCATTAACGAGGAGGTGGTCTATGTCTAAGGGGGAGTGTTTGTTTGAGTTTTTATGTAGGAGTTATTTTGAGTGTTTAGTAATAG
>JBBMEG010000009.1:126961-139992 GCA_037832605.1 Cyclanthera cordifolia | reverse complement strand
TTATTGTTGAAAACTATCCAGATTTGTCTCAATTCAACAACATAATTGTTGATATCAAAAATGCTTGGCTTCTAATATTTATTCAATTAGTTTCTCTTTATAGGTGTAATAGTGTGAATAATTTAGCTAAATTGAAAACTTACATTTCTTTTTGATGGAAAATTCTCTCTTTTATGAAGTGATGATTTTTGAAAGAGAATCTACCCTATAGTTTGACTCTCAATAGAGGTTGATTGTGATGGTTTGGTTGAACTTTGAATATACTGGTTTTTCAAAAACAAAAAAAACTGCAACCATGAAATAGGAGAGAGGTTGAGATTGGGGCCTAGGAAAGGAAAATTGAAAAGATAGCAACAAAGTTATCTAGAAATAAAAGTATTAAAAAGAGCTGGAATAGCAGTCAAGGCCACCATCTGCATGAAATCAAAGAAGCAAATATATATATATATATAACCATGTGAAGATTAGGTTGTGATTCCCTAGGAGTACAAAAATGTGGACTGAATAAACATGAATAACAAATAATAGCTAGTTCCAGTTGTAAAGTTACAGAACTTTCCTTCAAACAATCACCATATCTCAAGAAGAACCAGACCAAAATTAAAGTTGTATAGACAACATAATATCAAGAAAATAAGATCTGATGTAGATATCCCTATAATGGTGACAACCTCTCAAGAAAGGGGAAAATTATTGTTAAAAGACCAAATTGAAATACAAAATCTATTTGCTAACAAATTTAGGAAGCAGCTGAATCCATGTGGCTTCTAGAAGCCAGTTGTTGAAGGTCAATTCCTCACATGGTAAAATCTTCCATTGTTTTCGAGACAACGTGCTTCTTATGCTAAATTTAAACACTGCATTCAAAAAAGATCCGAAGTTTTAAAAGAATTGTCATATGTCCTATCTATCATCCTAATATACAACTTCATGGACTAACACAATTTGCATACTTTAATCTATATTGAACAGAAAATTGAGCCAGGTCATAAAAAAGTCTCAGCCCCCGAAATCTAAAACAGTATAAAAAAAATTAAGCGACAAAATATTGCAATGCAACGAGTTCCCCCATCTGACATCATAAAGTCCAAGTGTTAAACTATGTTGTGTAATTACAAGTGTTCGAGTCAATTTACAAGCACCTCAACTAATTTATCGGGGATAACATCCATACATTACTACATTTGATTGTCAAGAAAGCTCGTAAGAAATAATTCATATGATTGGTGACCATCGTCCATTGAATTCATTCCTTCTTAGTTTTTCCAAGCCGAAATCATCACAAAATTCTGATAGGTTTGGGACCTTTGGGTATTAAGGAATAATAAAGGGACATATGGGCAATTTGTTAGAAAGTTAGTTAGAGGATTATGGTTATAAAAAGGAGAGCTAGGAGTAGTATTTGGTACCAATGAATTATATGTGAAGGGCTAGAGAGATCGCAAGAATTAGGGAGGGTCTAAGTACCTCGAATGACATGGTTATCATTAGTTTAGACTGCCCTATGCAATTTAGAGCAACAAACTAACGTAAGAACGAGGGTCATCTTCTTGGTAAGTTTTATGCACAATAGTTTTTTTATGACCAGGGATCAGGACTTCACTACTCTATACCAGGGCTCCACGCCCGTCTGAAAGCTCGCATAACCATGTTAGACAATGTTTGTGTGAGTCCCATATTACTCATTTATTATGTTCTAGAGAGAGTAAAATAGGTATTTGGGAGGGGACAAGTGACAAGTGGGGGTGAAGGTGGTTATTTGTGCATGGAGAGAGAAACGGTGAATGTAAATGGGTAGAGGTTAGAGGGAGGTTTATGTATGTTTTTGAGAAAGATTGTGAAACCTAGAGAGATTACCAGAAATCTCAAATATTCGGGTAGCTTGACATTATTCGGTTATTGCTATTTCATCTTGTTATTGGTTGTAATTGTTCCTTTCAATATATATCATAGTGTACATTGAAAAACTATCGACATCACACTGTAATTCCCATCGGTAATTTCTGCTATCTATACGTTCGTTAGGATTGGTATCCTAAGTTTTCAGAAAAAAAAATAAAAATAAAATAAAATAAAAAAAGTATAGGTATCCTAACAGATTACATAGCTCTTTTACAAAACTTAGCAGATTCATTGAAGAGCAGGTTATTATTTTGCATTTCAAATAGTTACTCACCCGATCGTGCTTTCTAAAAAAAATCATTAGATAAAAGAAAAGACCAATAATAGAAACAGATTCTGGAACTCAAACTCAACTCCAACAATGCGAAAGACATTCCTTACCTTGAATTAAGCATTTTGCTGAACTTGCCGATGTATTTGTAGAAGCCAATCAACATAACCATTTGTGCCACCCATTTGGTCTTCAACAAGATTTGCTAGAAGGAGGAAGCCTTCCCTTGGTTGTTCACCTTGTCTAACAAGATAAGATAGCTGATAGTATGAACTGTCGCTTTCTCTAAATTTCTGGAGCATCTCTAATAGTTTTCTTGACATTGCATTATCATGATCGCTAAGGATGACCTGGATTTTCAAAAAAGAGAACCATTATCATGATCTCTAATAGTTTTTTTTAATTAACGTATTTTTAAACTTTTTAAATTATATTATTATAACAGATTAGAATCTATAAAATTAATTATTTAAAACAATAAAAATTACACTTACTAATTTCATATTTCTTAACTATAATGTTTAGTCTCTTATATATATTTTTTTTTATATATATATAAAGTAACTAGATTTTTTAGTACTAACGGCAATATTTGGGATACTTAAACTTGCAAACTCTAGGTCAAGCATACATGCCAATTATAATCGAGCTAAGCCTGCTTTGGCATATAATGTAACTAGATTAAGAAACTATCACAAAATTTTAACGGCCGATTCCCTTTCAAGGAGTCCTAAAATTTTCAACATCAAGAAATTTGATGAGAACAAGGATCAAATTTTCCTCTAATTGGTCCTACCCTTGCCACTATGATAACTTATAATGGCCCTTAGTTTTGAAAAATATAGGAAAATGCAAAAGAGAACAAAAAAACACCATACAGGAATAATTGCACCTGAAAAAATTTTAAAAAAAAACTTTTAAACAAGACAATATTAAAAATTGCAAAGAAAAATTGATCACTTAAAACACCTAATAGCATCTGAATCGCTTACATTAGGGCTTAAATTCAGGCCAAAACCATTATTACTCAAAGAAGATTGAATAATGTCTTCCTATTGCATGCAAAGAAGACAAAACAAGTTATTCTAAACCAACTTATTTTGATTCAATTGTTCTTTCTCATTCAACTGTGGAACTCTTTTATTTGAATTAGAAAACAACCATATACCTTTGATAGTTCAGCTGCAAAGTCTGCCCCAAGTAAATTCATAGACACGTCCGGTGAAAGCACTCTACCAAACCATACAATAAAACGAAAGCCATCGTCATATAAGTACAGGCCTCTGGAATCTAAGCTATCAGCCGTCAGCGGCAATCTTTTCTCTATGCTATTAAGGTCAATGGTCTGAGCAGGAGATGCCTGCAGATTAAAGTAGAATAAATTTCATAGGTCTGAATTCACCAAGTGAGAGTATAAGACTGAAAGGGAAAATTCACCACCTTCAGTAGATACTCATCAAGTCGAATTAATGAGGGATATAAAAGCTTCAATAGGTTTTTAACAGGAAGAATCATAATTGTGAGGCCTAATGCACATCGCTCATCAAGCACAGCATCAGCATAACCCCCTCGGAGAGGTATAGATTTGCACAATGCTAATCCATATAACGGCAAGAACTTGAGAGACTCTGGATATATCATTCTGCCTCCCAACCGATGCTGTACAGCATAGAGGTTACGATACTCTTTCAAGGCTTTAACAATTCTTTGTTGTACTGAGCTGCGAGCATCGTCCAGCTTATTTGACAGTGTTTTTTCAATTGCTGAAAGTTTCATTTAAAAAAAGAGTGAGAGAAGTGATCGATGGTAAACTTTAATACTTAAGGTTATCACATGAACATGCATAGAAGTTTGTGCTAAACATACCTAGCCTACTAAACAAGGAAACAATGGCACCAACATCAGCCTGGCGGTACAGCTCGCCCAAATCTGTAACCACAGGCGCTGCTGCAGTGTGCACTCTAATACGTCTCTCTCCACAAGATGCAGTATATCTTTTTATCGTCAAAGAACAAACTTATTGATGGAACCCTTGAAATATAGAAAATAGGTAAATTTTCACTCTGCACGCCATACCCTAGGCACTCAACTTCAGAAATCTCATTGAACTTGACCAAATCAAAAACAAAGAAATGCATGTGCTAGGTAGAAATTATAAAGAACGCTAAGTTTTTTGCTTGACAAGTTCTCTTAAACACCAAGTGATAAAAAAGGTGTCACATTGGTTGATGCAGCATTTTGTGTAGAAGAGATCCAAAGGATCTTGATCCCGTTCTCTAAAGTTAAGGCTTACGGTGTATGAAATCGATTTTTTGAAGAGTTCAGCCTCGTTTTGGAAAGAGGAAGGTTTTTTTTTTAATTCAACAACAATAGAAGTATTGGAGGATTCGAAATCAAAACCTCTTACTTATTAGTTATACAAGATGCCACTAGAGCTTTGCTCCTTTTGACGCACTAGGCAATGGATTTTAGAGAGATGATAGTGGAGTTTTCCCTTCATCCCCTCTTTCGCGAGAAAGAAAAGTTTTTGTGGCAAGATAGTGTATGTGCTAAAATTAAATGGCAACTAATTCAGAAATTTTTAAAACTAACGTTCAAGAAACTTATCGTGTGCATAAACACATTTCATAAATAGTCGATGGTAATTAAGGACTATTAATTTTTGGGTAGATAGTTGTTAGATGGGTATGATATCCCGAACATTTAACACTCGAAGGATACAGCAAGGCAACTTGAAAGTACACTGTCTGAGTTGTAAGCAAGGTCTCCTCATAAGAAATTTGCATTGCAAATGCTTTATCACAATCTACAGCTGGAAGTGCCAACAAATCTGTGCTTCTTAACATAAAGTTTCCATGAAACGATGTAAACCGGATCCCTAGAAGAACAAATAAAAATAATGAGAAAGGTGTTAAGAATGTGAGGGAAGAAGACAAGTATTCCATAAGAACCAATTTAAAAGGAAAAGATCACCTTTTCCACATCTTATACGCATTACAGATTCCCAAGCAGTTTCTCTAGTCAAGTCCCTTGCTAACTCATGTCTCAATTTTTCCCCATGAATTGAAGATTGGAAGCCAGGATAATAATACACCTGACCTCCCGTATATTTTGCCAAAGTCCCTAAATACAAGAGGGAAATATAAATAAATCTTCAATGCACCAGAAGCAATATTCGCACGTGTCATGGAAAGAAAGATAAAGATGGGAACTGCATGGATTGTCATTATAGCCATAAGAACTACATCAACAATCAGTAAATTTGTAATTAAAAAAAATGAAGAAAATAACGAGCAATCAAGTTAAATCCTCAATGAAAGACAGCAAACATAAAAAGTAGGAAGTAAGAATTCAGTTTCCAAAAATTATTGTGAACAAATTATTTGCCTAATAAACAAATCACCGGTATGCCTCATTATTCACAGAAGAAACATCATTAGAAGTTGCAAAAGTTGACCAGATCCTCCAAATGAAGTAACCACAATGATCTTAAGAGCTAGACCAAAGGTTATTGGGAACTCAAAAGAAATAAAAATAAAAATGTGCATCACATGAAGAAGTGATTAAGAAAAACACAAACAATCATAGCAATCCCCAGTCAAATATTTTTTTAAGAGAAATAAAATTTGAGAGGACAAGCCCCAGTCAATTTTTAAGAATCAAATTTAATCATGACACCATAAATACATTCTCCAAAGATGATAAATCATACCCAAGGAAGCAATATCGGTATACTTGTCACTAAATGCATAAACATTGACCCCAATTTGAAACTTGGTAAGTTCGGCAGCCATTTGTTTGTAGAATGGATCCTCCGGTAGTCTCAGTAAATATTCTTTGTCTGTTCCATAAACACGAGGATCATCCCCACGCAACTTCAAGCGGCCAACACCAAGAGATGGCAGTGTGTTTTGGAAAATTAACAACTTCCCCCCCAGTTGACTCTGCAAAGAGGGCGGAATGAAAAGATAAACAGATGATTGTGTCAAACTCCACGTCAATTTGAATAAGGATGAATTTACAAAATTATCTGCATGTTTAGATTTTAATTCACTGACAAGGAAATAAAAACGTCCATAAAAAAAGTAAATATATACAAACATCACAGTGGCAACTGATTAAAAATGTGTAAATAACACACCATGACCATAAAAGCTGCTTTAAGGGCCGGGCCGAAGGCAGATTCAACATTCACATTATCCAGAAACATGGACGGCAAGCTATCTAGGAATGATTCCACCACTGTTCTGGATTCAGACAAGTTGACAAGGAGATCATCTGGTAAAGGTACAAATACGTCATCCAAATCGGAAACCACCATCATTTGAGGCTGAGTCAAAGTCGACTGCGAAAGAAACAGGATTTTTAGCATGAAGTACCAAAATAGGGCATGATATACAATAGAAACATGTATTCTCTACCTTCATATTATAAAAATGTATTGTGCTGTCAAAAGTCGCAAATCCTATTTGTGTTCTAGTAGAACCAGGCAGCTCGTCCAAGCAGGACCTAATCGTTTGTGCCACAACCTGCAAAAAGAAATAAATTGGTAAAACAACTGAAAATTTTATGAGTTCATTGTTGGAAAATCCATGATTAGTAGCAACACTTTCTCTAGGGAAATCTCGATGAGGTTTAAAAATTAATGATAAGAAGAAACCAATTTTCATTAAGATGGATGAAAGTACATCCAAAGAGGAGCAAACCAGAGAAACAAAATAACAAGAAATTTCTTCAATGTTGAGAATCAAAATTGAAGAAAAATTACAAAAGATACTAGGTAAGAAGTTGGATATGCATAGGCAAGAAATGCAGTTGTGTTATTAAGAAAAGATATGTGTGAAGTCGTTATTAGCGGTATGAGTATATTAGTAAGGAAGTTATAGAAGAAATAGAAAAAAGTTAGTTGTTGGGGTTGAAATGAGAGGAAGATAAGTTGAATAGGGTCTAGTGTCTTTGGGGTCGAACTATTATGACGATAAGTTGAAAAGGTGGACGACTGGAGGACAAAAGGAGCAGTGCTCTAGTGGCAAGAAGTTACAAGTTCAAGACCCCCACTCCCATATTTGTTGTTAATCTCAAAAGGTGGATGACTTGAGTGAGCTGTAAAGTGGGTAACTTTCCCTCCTCTTGTTTAGGCCTTCCTTTTGGACAGTCGCCTAAGTCTACCTCTTCCGTCTTTCCAGGAGCCAATGATGGACAAGACATTTCTTTTAAGAAGGAGTAGACTCAGTTTTAAATCTTAAATGGTATTCCTACTTATTTTCCCTGTCTTTTTAGGATGTCGATTTTTGTTTGTAGCATGGAAAAGCTCTTGAACAATTTTCTTCAAGAAGGGTAGACAAAGAGAAAGGAGCTCATTTAGTTAAATGGGAGGAGGTCTATAAGAGTTGAGCCATGGGGTTGAAGATAGAGGTAGCTTGAGAACTCGTAGCAAGGCTTTATTGCCTAAATGGTTATGCATTTTTCTCATGAGTATGTACGTATATATGGCACAAAGTGAAGGGATTTAAGTATGTATGGCCTTTCAACTAAAGCATGTGCAAGGCCAAAGAACTTCTAAGAATTCTTGGAAATGCATAGTAAAGGAACATCCTTTTCGTTTAAAATCATTACTAGTGAGACATAAGGACATTTAGGTGGGGAACAACCCCTAATATTCTGTTTTCCTCGGTTTCATTTATCGATGATAAAGCATCATTCGATAGCATATGTGATGAATCATTTGGGAGATCACTCGTCTCTCTTATTGAGATCACTAAATGTTGGATTTCCGTCTTGTGAGTGATTTGTTGTATGTCAAGGTGTAGGGATGTTTATTGTTGGATTCCAAGTCCATCTTAGGGCTTTTCTTGTCATTTTTTCTTCAATTGCCTGGTTGATCTTTTCCCTCTTGGAAATCCAATTTTTGTGGAAGAGAATGATTATCTATGTTTAGGGAGAAGAGAATGATTATAAGGAAAACTATTACTTGTGTTTGGGGTGAGGAAAATGATTTTGATTAAAAAAGAAAAAAAAAAGAGAGAACAATTATGGAGAGAATAAAACTGTGTAAAGAGATGAAACGTGATTAGGGAGAAATGCAATTATGGGGAATGATTCTCGGTAGCCCAAACATGGTTATAAGTATCATTCTCCTCCTAACCATTTTCATTCTCCTTCCCCCGAACACCCCCTAAGAGTCTCTAATACATGAGAAGGTCTATCTATTTAAAAGGTCCAGGGACTAACTATCTAATATTAAAAATACCCAAATTACCCCTAATTTCCCTTACATCATGAGACTAGCTGGAAAAGGAGTCTAAAAAGGCTCAAGAGTCTAAAAACAAGAATTGTTAGCATTTGAGACAAGCAGACTCTATATTGCTATAAAAAGAGTTCAAGGAACGCAATTTTTGCAAAGAAGTTTCCTGAAATCAAAATCAAAATCTAGGGGAAGATAGGAAGGTCAAAAGAACTTAAAAATGAGTCAATAAATGCTTTTTTTACAAAGTGAGATATTAAAGGGCTCCAGGTAGAGGTTTTAACCTTGTCGTTTGGATTCCAAATGGAGGGCTGGAAGTCGGTAACCTTCTCAAGCTAATTAGTCGATTTTACATTGTCATGGTTTTCACTATTTTCTACAGTGTTTTTTAGTTTCAATGGGCACTCTACAAAACTTGCATTCATCAATGAGTTGTTTTGTTTCCTAATTCAAAAAAAGAAACCCTCTCGTGCAAACCACTCACAATGACTCAAGAATCTATGGTCAACCATACCCAAGCAAACTTCCACCCCCAAACTTGCACTAGCAGCAACCATAGACAGCAAGGATAACCACCTAAACATACTGCACGAGTCACAACTATTGACAAGGCATATATCCGGCTAGATAATGAGCCATCCTAGCAACTAGTTCAAAGGTAATGTGCCCGGTAAGGGGATACCATGTTACAAAAAAAGGGAAAGAAAACGGGCGAAGGAAGAGAAAAAAAGGCAATTTTGGGGAAGAGAAACAAAGCAATTCTAATTAAAATTAAGGCAAAAAAATCATTTTTATACAATAAATAACAAATATAAATTGATAATAAAAACATATATTTTATGAGAATAAGATTTTTTTTTTTTTTTAATCGGTGAGTGTTTGAACCAACTTGCCCACACCACAACTATCTCGTTGACCAACCATCTGATGATGCTACATTTAGTTGACAGAAAACATGTAATGATACTTAATTCTAGGTAGTATTAGTTGTATAAAAGTGTTTACCTCTAACATCCCACTTCTAACTGCTGCTATAGAAACATCGATAAGGAAAAAGTATAGCGGAGGCATAGGTGGCCGAACCATATACTCCGTTGGAGCAACAAAATCCACACTACCCTTCGTAAGCTCAGGTCGCTGATCCAAATCAATTCTCCGGCCAGTGGCATCCAAATTGGAAAAATAGTCTCCCGGAACTAAATAGGGAATCAACATAATTGAATATAAGCCATAAGGGAAATAGTTATATACAAAAAGAAATGACATTTTCCAGAAATAATACAAAAGATATAGATTCTACTTTCCAAGGGAAACAAAAGAAGTTAGTAAAGTTAATGGTACGCTCAAGTTCTACAGTTAGTATCTCTAAATTGTTTGTCCATGTATATACCGGTGTTATCTCATTGTACAAAAGGCTGAGAACCTAGCCCAAAACGCCTCTAACATTTTCATCTTATAAATGAAATAGTTTTCATTTCTAAAAAAATAAAATAAATTGTTTGTCCAAGAAAAGGAAAGAGAAAATAAAAACAAAATACTATACAGCTTACAGCTTTTTACTAAAATTCACACGGCAACTCTTGCTCTTAAAAATGTACCTACTATGCACCGGGCTTCTAAATAAAAGATTGTGACTGCATATAGCAAATAGGTAAAATTTACTAATTCTAGTGTCCAGGAGCCATGAGAATTATTTATTCATACCATCATTCAACAAAGAACAAATGTTGCAACGCCACTTCCTTCCTGCATCTGTGAATGTGGCATATGGATTTATATATGTGCGACACCTCCTGCAGCGGATGACACCAGTTGAAGCAAAATTGATAACCGGCACTTCTTCCTACAGGAAAATAAGAGAAATTTAATGGCAAAACTTTAACATGAGCAGAAATAAAAAATATTTGTTATTACTAGCACAGAGACACTAACCCCACTTGGAGCTTCTGCAAGTGGACAAACAATTGCTCCGAGAGGTAAATGCCACCTTGAGACCAGTGACTGGGAACTGGGTATAGCACTGGTTGTAAGCCGCAAATATCTTTGATTACAGTTCATGGGGTACATCTCAGAAAACAATTTCGGCTCTTCATCACCATTCAATGGCCTTGAAAGTGCTTTTGGATCAATTCCTGCATCAATTGATCCAGGAATAGATCCAATAGAAAGTGAATTAAAATCTTCAGCTAATCCTTGAATGGAACCAAGAGGTGGCCCAGTCACAGGATAGTGCTTTTGGTCTGTAGACAGGAAACCTTGTGAGGCTGCAGCAGGTGGAGGGGGAACATAACCTCCTTGGTGACTAAGGAAAGGGGAAGCTGGTGCTGAAGGAGGAGCATACTGCCCTTGGTGACTGACAAAAGGCGGTTGCATTTGCTGGGATTGTAAATCTGCATTGGGCTGCTTATGAATATAACCAGGCAAAGCGGACTGAAAATTAGGCCTGGCTGACGGAAAAGATGGATCTGGCATTGACTGTGGAACATTTGTGGGAGGAGGACCTAAGCTTTGTGGAGGAGATCCCATAGGCACTGAAGGAATCTGAGCCTGCTGGTGAAAAGAAACGGGAGGAGGTGGTGCATAAGCTGCAGGGTGTTGCCCCATTGGTGGAATTCGTGGAGGAGGTGGTTGAGGCGAAACAAACGGTGGAGCTGGAAAACGCTGGAATGATCCAGCAGTTGCTGAGACGCTTGATGTCGGCGGGAGCGGAACAGATGGATCAGGGAACCTACTTGGTTGCATAGGTCTAAATGCAGAGGGTCCTGATCCAACCGGAGCACCAGAGGATTGAGGAAAAGGCATCGAGTTTGGAGGCATAGCAGGAGAGGCAGGTCTAAAACGAGTAGCGTCTGATCCAACTACAGGACCAGAAGATGAAAAGGGAGATGCAGTCTGAGTGGCAGCAAAAGGTGTGCCTACAGGTC
Source organism: Cyclanthera cordifolia (assembly GCA_037832605.1). Classification (NCBI taxonomy): domain Eukaryota; kingdom Viridiplantae; phylum Streptophyta; class Magnoliopsida; order Cucurbitales; family Cucurbitaceae; genus Cyclanthera; species Cyclanthera cordifolia. The sequence continues at coordinate 128,651 of JBBMEG010000009.1, read as the reverse complement.
TAGGGAGAACATTCTGGTGAGCAGGATTTTCAGTCCCCATTGGTTCTATTATTGCACTCTTACACCCTTTGAGTTAATGGGATGCTAGCATGACCGCAGACCTGTGCAACCAACAACAAAGTGAAAAAGAAAAAATTAAAAAAATCAAGACGTTTCTTAAAGAAAAGAGTAACACACTATACAAAATCGATACGCACATAACATCAACCTTACTAAACAGGCTGACATCCTCAAACTCCGCACCACAACACATTTAAATTACAATTAAAGGATGAATTGGATGGTGGAAAATAAACATAGAGAACCCGAAAATGCAACCCTCAACCCCACAGATTCAATCTATGTTATTATTCAAACTGATCCTTTAGCTAAACAGAAGAATTCCCGAAACCAAAGTTACGCAATTATAAACTATTAACAAGTCAATTGGGTTTGCAAAATTATTGAAGTAGATGAAAATAGATTCAGAAATCAAAGAAGATGAAACAATAACAGCCAATTCCGACTCCGAAAAGTATGAAATCGGAGCTGGGACGAAAAAGAAAAAGAGATCTACACCAAGGAATGAACTGAAAAGCACAATTGTAAACATTCGACTCCGAAGCAAGTGTTCCCACAACAACCCATCGCAATCTAACATGGCTGCCGGAAATTCAAACGGCAAATTGAAAATCGGAGAGAAAAAGAGAGGTACCTTGTCAACGAGGGTCTGCAAGCAGTGACGAACACAGGGTGATCGATAAGTTCGACGGATCCGAAGGGTGAAAGAATGAAAACCTGCAGTTTAGAGAGAGAGAGAGAGAGATCGGTGATTTTAGCAAAGCCGACGCCTTTGTCTACCGATTCAATTCACAAAATTAATTGAAGTTAATCTCACACGTTCTTACCCCCAATGAACCAAAAGCTTTCTTCGACTGATCAATTTTGTTTCACATTTGCTTCATCGATCTTCCTCAATTTTTTTTTCTTTGTTTTTTTTTTAATTTAGTTTTTTATTTTTTCCTCTTGAAAAATTAGGGCAGGAAAGGAATAAGGAGCAAGAAAGGGTAGGTTTGTTTTTGATAGAAAATAATGGAGTGGGAGGAGGGGAGTGATTAATTGTAGTTAGAATAATTAACTACTTATTTGTAATTGGTGTTAGTATTGATTTTGTAACTAATTACTTGTTTGATCATTTGATATAAGTAGCAGGTGAATGATATATTTGATGTGAAGTTTAATATGATAGTTTGATCGGGAGTTTGATTAATGGTTAAGAACGATTGTTTACTATCAAATACAAATACCGTAAGGGTTTAGGAAATTTTATCAGTGGCGTGTTGGTTTCATTGTTTGGACTTGATTCCACTTAAACATCACATCACGAGCCAGTATTATCAACTACTTTCTTATAATATAATATTAACACGTGTTAATGACTATAAATATAAATACTTCGAAAGTTGCGTACGTTTATAATTATTTTCGAACATGACTTAGCTATTAAAAGAAAATTATAATACACATTCATATTTTTTCCCAAAGATAAAATATCATTTTTAGGTTTGTTTCAATTTGTTTGTTATTTAAATTGGTTATTTGACAATTGAAACAAAAATAATGGAAATAAATTTATCGAAATAGTTTACAAAAAAACTAAGTTAAAAACAAAAAAATCAAAACAACATGAGTAGAATAAAGAAAAAAAAAA